>SNQN01014639.1:0-10109 GCA_008642245.1 Bassia scoparia | reverse complement strand
AATGAAAAGGAAGGAGCGTGAGTGGATGTATATGAACGAGATTTGAGCAAGCCTATTCTAAGCCATTAAAAAATATCAGTTCAAAGCATTCATCAAGTTTTAAGTGTTTTAAGGTCTTCAAAGCACTTCATTTTTTTGTTGATTAGTCTTGTTGTGTTGATTATTCTAGTTAATAACCCACCTTTCATCTAAGGAACAATACAAAAATTACCAAGGTTCAAACACTACGACACTAATCTGTTATTATTAGCAGATCGGCATACGTCATTTAAATGGTGGATAGACAATGATCTACTCTTAACCATTCTTATTTCATAGCTAAGCCTAGCCTTGATCTAATAAGAAATAAAGTTTTACAGGGTAGGACTTCAGTTACAAAATTTAGAATAATAGTCATCATCATGAAACAATGGAACACCTTARAYGCTATTTCAAGTAATACAAGTATCCTGCATAAATAACTAAGGAACCTGTCGAACTAAATTTGTGTATAGTATTCATTCTGCAACATAGACAAGTAATTCTATATGGTACCTCATTAAAGGAAAACTATGTACGGTATTTATCCCTTACGTTTCTAGTAGATACCTTCTCATCTTTTTTATAATTTACATGGTACCTCTGATGACAATTTTACATGGTACTTCATCAATGAACACCACCCCTCTCTCTCTTAAACCTTTACCCATCACTTATATTACTTTTAAGAGTACTAAKTCTTACATGGTACAGTACCTGTGTAATATATGAGATATAATATAGTACTACATAGGATTTCCCTAGTTCTAATTTCCAAATRTAGGTAAGGCAAAAGAAAATATTGTCACAATTAATGCCAAAGATTGACGGTTCCCATATAAGTTACTAATTTATTTATTCATAATAAACCAAGTTTTGAAGATCCCTTTGTCACAAAACATACTAATACAACATAATTAAACAAACATAATTAAACATACTAATAAAACATACTAATACAAACTAATGTGTATCATACTAATAAAACATAATTAAACAAACATAATTAAACATACTAATAAAACATAACTAAACAAACATAATTAAACATACTAATGCAACATAATTAAACAAACATAATTAAACATACTAATAAAACATACTAATACAAACTAATTAAACATACTAATAAAACATACTTATAAAACATACTAATACAAACTAATTTATCTAATAAAACATAATAATACAACATAATTAAACAAAATAAAAACAAACAAAAAAAATTACCAAAGTCAGAGGGTTGGCGGTGGCTGTAGGTGGCGGCGGTGGCTGCAAGTGGCGGCGGTGGTTGGTGGCCTGAGGTGGGGGGGGGGACAAGAATTTAATTAATAAGCTCTTTGAATTTAATTTTTAAAAAAATGAACCCTAAAAATTGAACCCACAATGCTTACCAATATGCTCCGGCGAGTGATTAGGACAAGGTCGCCGGGGATTTCTTGGGCTCCGAGCAGGTGGGTCGCCGACGAGGAGCGAGAGAGAAATAGAAAGAGAGGCGGTGAGGAGCAAGAGAGAGAGAGAATGAGCAGTGAGAGAGAGGCCGCGAGGAGCGAGAGAGAGTGAGAGGAGCAGTGGTGGGTCGCCGGTGCCGGTGTACCTTCGCAGGTGCCGGTGAGAGTGAGAGGAGGGTTTGTGTGAGTGAGAGAGGGTTTGTGAGTGAGAGAGGGTTTTCGTTTGAAGTTTGAAATGAAAAAAAAATTGAAATGAGTGAGAGAGTCACGGGTAAGTCGCAACAGGGAGGTTTTTTTTTAAAAAAAAATTATTTTACCGACCGAATTTTTGGTCGGTACCACCGACCGAAAATTCGGTCGGTAAAATTGAAATGAGTGAGAGTCATTGCAGCAGGCAGGTGTTTAAAAAAAAATTATTTTACTGACCAAATTTTCGGTCGGTAWAATTGGCGGAAATATGGGTACTTTGAGGTTGGATGCTGAGGGTTTACTGACKGTAAAACCGGTCGGTAATACCGACCTATGTTATTTCGGTCGGTATTACCGACCGATTTATCGGARGGTAAAACTTCACCGACTGAAGGCAGTCGGCAATAGTCGATATTACCGACCAAAAACAAATCGGTCGGTGCGTTCGGTCGGCCGAAATCYTTTTTCTTGTTGTGAAGCATGCAAAAGGGTGTAAAGAAATTGAGACATTGGCCTTGCGAACTCGTACGAACACGAACAAACCCCAAATCGAACCAAGAACTCGAAATCAAGCCAAGATCTCAAATGAGTGCATGAATGGATGTGTGATTGAGTTTTGAAATGTGTTTAAGAATGCTTTTTATTGAGTTTGAATGCTTTTTATTGTGTTTGTGAGTGTATGGAAGCTAGATGAATTTTGAGAGAGTTTTAGAGAGAGAAAATGGCAAAACAAGAGTGCATGTGAGGTGCAAACGTAGTGTGTGAATTCCGTGCAAATGAAGGCCGAGGTTCTTGTATTTATAGGCAAGGGTCGAAATCGAAATGAAATCTAGATAAAATCATATAAAATATATGTGTGGTTTTATACGATTGCAGCTGATTTTATAGGGATTTTCGGGATATTTGGCTGATTTGCCTTACCTCAAATAGTGAGATCGTAATAAAATAAATCGAGTTAAAATCATATAAAATATATGCATGATTTTATATGATTGCAGTTGATTTTATTGCGATTTTCGATATATTTGGCTGATTCGTTTTGCCCTTTTTTATAAGATTGCATATAATACAAAATCGAAATAAAATATTATTTGATTTTATATGATTGTGATATTTTAACACAAAATCACTGATTGATTTGGGGAGATATTCGTGTGGGCCCCATGCTCGGGTGCAACCCCYAAACTCCCGAAATCAGCCGTTCCACTCGGGTGCACGTTGTTGCTTTGGAAATTCATAACTAATTTTCCACAACTACAAAATTATGGAAAAATATTCCTAAAATTCCTTGTAAWAGATAGTGTGTTTTGTTAAAATTTCATGAATTTTCGAATTGTTTACATAATTTAATTAATTATCGCAAATTTAACTAAATTGTAGAAAATTCCAAAAATTGCCAAAAATGCTTAGAAAAATTCCAAAAAATTCTAGAAAAATCTTTGAAAATAAGATAAATTATTTGAAAAATAAAACTTACTTTAAAGGATGCTTTGTGTACAGAAATGTGCCTTGTGTAATGAAAACTTGTCTTTTTAGAGTCTGTTAGGGCCTTAGCTCTCTCCCAATTCAATTCAGCTTGTGTGTTGCAGGAGGTGTCTTATCATGGGTCGTATTGGGTTAGGGAAAAATGTAGGTATCTACACTAACAATCTTTTTTGTTGTCATAAGCCCGCGATTTGTTTGGAAGCAAAGCTTTTGATACTTTAACCTTTGTGTTCTCTTGTTTTGGGTAGTGATATAAGGTATTTGAATTTGTATATATTTGAGTTTTAATTCTTGTACATATTATTCTTGTTTCTTGGGCATATGACTCTTTTGATTGCTTAAACAAGACCAGAATTTGCTTAATTCACATTAAATTCAGATTAATTATGGACGAACGGATTATAGTCTCCATATTTATTTGATTAGTTCGAAGTGGTCATGATTATTAGGTTAGATAGCAATGCGTGTATAACAGAAATCCACTTTTGTAGTAATATTCGTGCGTTTTAAGGTCAAATCTATAGGCTCTTTGAAATTAATAATTATGATTCCTGGAACTACAATGAGCCTGAGTAGAGGCCGCCTCAGMTTACTAGACCTAACTCTGGGACTATTTTATGGCACCAACGTTTCGAGCGTTCGTGATTAACTTGTATAGGCACGGTGGCGAACCCCTTTATCGACAACACACCCAACACATTCACATGTGGATTCCACGYCTCAATTCCATGACATTGAAGCTGAGGTCAACCCTTAAAAAGGGGCGAAGCCTTATAGGTAATAACATTTTCTAGAAATACACTCACATTTTCTAAACATGTTATAACATTGTCAGCACAAATAGGGCCGAGGCTAGGTTAAAGGAGGCTCTGTGCAAATTTTTATAGAGACGCCTTTGGATTTCAAAGTATAAAATTTAACCTTTAAAATTACAACTATTAAGTAGATGTTACCAATAAAATATAATTAAATTTATGAAATTGAAATTAATAAAAAAGGTTGAATTTGGGACAATAAATGAGAATTTGGAAAAGTGAATATACTTCGTAGCATTAATTAATGGCTATGAATTGTTGATTTAAAGCAARCAAGCGTTTTTTTACATTAATATTGAATTTGGGAGATTTTGGAACAYGAAAGAAATCATGCGTTTATTACCAAAAAGAAGGCCCACTTATACTAGTTTTCCAAAAAAGCCAATCTGATATCCTAACCGRTACTCTGTAGCTTTTTTATCAGTTTATTTCTTGCAACAAATACTACATGTATTATGTTTTTTGAGGCTGTGAGCGGTCGCTCACTTCGCACGCCCTAAACGCCAGCCCTATGCGCAAATTGACCTAATTTATTCACCATTAATTACCTTAGTGACCAATGATATCCCAACTACTACTAGCGATTTATCTAATCTCCAATTCTTACATACCTATGAAGCAACAACCTTACTTGCAAGTGCATAGAAAACGATTGGATGCGTCTATAATATTGCGAGCATGCCTTTTGCCACATGTAAATAGATGTGATAGTCTTGACGACTAGAACACAGGTAATCCTAAATCCCATACAATTATTCAATCTTTACAACTSAGTCTGCCACTGTTATATAGAATGACATCACAGAATCAGAGTACAGAAACCCAGTTAATATACTTGTGAGTTGTGATCAATGTTGAAGTTGATCATGATAGTTATCTCAATTATTGTCGCTTTTACTTGAATGTGCTTATCATATAAGAAAATAATTAATATGATAACTCTAAAAGTCTTTGACTAAGAAAATAAAACATATCATCTACTATATACTAATGTTGTGCTGAAAAATGCTTAGACTTTTTTAATAAATTGATCAAATATAACATATAATATACTACGGAGTAGTAAAATCACATCTCTTGTATCACATACTTCCTCCGATTTCTAATGTTATGTGCATTTAGTATGTTGCGAAAAAAATTAGAAATATTGTATTATAATGTGAGTGAGATTAAAAAGTATGAGAGTGTGTGTTAATGCTTAGGAGACAAAGTATAAAAAAAGTGGAGTAAGTAAGAGAATGTGTGGTTAAAAAATATGAGATAGTGTCCCAAAATGAAATAAAACACAATGCACAAAACATTAAAACTTTTCCAAATGAGGAAATTGCATAGCAGATTAAAAATCGAAGATGGTATCAACTTTAAGTTTTTTTTACAGTTTATTAAAACAAAATAAAATAATAGTTATATCAAATAATAAAATAAAAGGATTTGAGTACAAAAATTTTGAATCACGTTAAAAAATGTCACTAATCGCAACTTAAAATTTAATTGAAGATTTTTTTTATTATCCTTGTCCAAATTACAAAATCATGTACTCCGTATAAACAACCATTTATTTTAAAATTAAATAGAGATAATTATTTTTAATTCTTTTCCAAACTTTTAAATCATCTAAAAAAATGTCATTTATTTTTCATTAAAATTTTAATTAAATTTAGTTGCAATCTAGTGTATTCATTGATTATCTAATATTTTTTCTAAGATCTGTAAAATTCAAGCATCAATCATACACAATGTTTTTGAGTCGAACTCAATAAGGCAAATTATAATATTATTATAAATCGTGCATTTGCATGGTATCAAACTAGTATAATAATAATGTTCCGGTCATGTTTAACTATTTTCAATATTTAGTGAATATGATAAGATAAAAAAAGTTCTCGTAAGTATGAGAGATAATAACTCAATTGGACCTATTTAATTCAGCTTATTATTATTACAACTTTCAATTCAGTTTATCTATTTAATTCAGTATAGTTCAACTTTGTTTAATTGTAGGTATAATTCAAATTAATTATGTTGTTATCTAATTTTTTACTACATATTATAGATAATGATGATATGATAATAATAATATTCATAATATTTCTTATTAGAATAATGATGATACTAATAGTAATAATAATTAATAATAATAATAATAATAATAATAATAATAATATAATAATTATTATTATATATTATAACTATTATTTTTATCATTATGATTCAACCTAAGTTAAACATTTATTTTAATATCGTTAATTCCAACCTTCAAGTTATATTATTAATCAATATGATTTTATTTGTAAATTGTAATTAAGTTAATATTAATCCTACGTTAATAGTTAAATATTAATCTAAAGATATATTATCAACAATAGTTAAATATTATCTCAATATTGTATAGTTAATGTTATATATGAATCCAAGATTAATATTAATCCAAAGTTAAATTTTTCATACTAATCTCAAGATTAATATTAATCCGAAGTTATATTAATAGTTTAGTTTTGTTCAGCTCAGCTAGCCCAGTTCAGTTATGTTCAGTTATGTTCATTTGTTTTCAGTTAATGCAAACGGGATGGGTTCAAACTCCTTTTCCATCCAATTTTAGGTAAAGATGAGATCAATTCTCATCTCTATTCTTGTGAGTCTTGCTATGCCTTTTCAACTTATTTTTACTATTTATTAAATTAGATAAGATCAGATTAATACTAATAAGATCAAATTAATACTAATAAGATAAGTTCACATATTGTTAGGTAGGTATTAATAATTTTAAATAAGTATCCATAATTTTAGATAAATTCAAAAGAACATAATTTTTCCTCATAAAAAAATTTCAAGTAGTAAATATCAATAAGTTCAGATAATATTTATTAGTTCTAACAAGTTTAGAGTGTATCAATAAGTTAATAAATTCGATTAGTATAGTTGCATAAATAGTTGAATTGAACGAATATGCGACACAAGAAAATAAGTTCAGATATATAATCAAATAAATTGAAAAGAATAACATCAAAAATCTATGAGTTCAACAAAATAAATTCAATTATATACACAAATAAATTGAAAAAAACAATGTCAAAGACACGAATAAAGTTTTGTTCTCTTAGATTGATCTTGATTAGGAATTTAATTGAAATCAATGGAATTGAACGGAATAAAAAACCTGATTTTAAAGAGCCGAGGGGCCAAGGAAATTGGGGAATATGATTCCACCTTTGATGAATTGCTCTTCCATGATCTTGTGCTTGCTGGTAAGCACATGCAAAAGAGACGTGGTTGAGTGCACAAACTACAAAGTCATTGATAACTAACAACGTGTGATAGATGGATTTGCAAAGTAGGGCGGCATGAAAATGCATGCTTCATAAGAATTTTTACAATTATAACTATTCATTAAATGAATAGTATGTGGCGAAGAGACACGAATATGCCTGTTACTTGGGAAAAAGAATACCAGTGACTTTTCCTAGGTTGTCTGTCTATCATGCTTCATAACTCATTAATGTTTGAGAGACTGCAATTTTTCAGGTGTGGTCTCAAGAATTCGCAACCACTTTTACAGTTGTCAATCCGAAATGCATTTTTTCCATCTTCACTATAGTTATTATTTTACATTTGTCAATTCTACTTGTTTAATATACACTGAGACCCGGTTTCTTCGGAATTAGGCCTGATTGAAATGGGAGTAATATATATATGTAAAACATTTCAAACCATCCTTTTTTTCTGTTGAATTGAACTTAAGTGGGTTAAAATCAATTACGAAGTWTATTAAATTMAAGTCGGTTGAATTAAACTGAAACATTAATAAAAATGAGCTAAAATATCTGTATTGAATTAAATTAAACTTAAGTGGGTTAAAATCAATTATATTAAATTGAAATTGGCTGAACTAAACTGAAAAGTTAATAAAAATYAGCTAAAATATCTGTATTGAATTAAATTGAACTGAAGTCGGCTAAGTTGAAGATCATTAAAGACAACTAAATTATGTTGAAGTTGGTTAAATCCAACTTGAGTAATGTAAAACTAAACCCAATTAAAGAATAGGACCTATGAATGAAAAATGTGGCTTAAGTGCATTCATAATAATTCAAAACCTTTTATGGCTTAGTTGGAAATGGGACTAAAGTCGTGTTTTTGTGGGTTGAATTAAGATGACCTAAACTAAAATGAACTAAATTTGATTGAAGTGCGATGAAATTAGCTGAACTGAGCTGAAATAGTTTGAACTAAACTTGGATAAAGTATGCTTAATTGAATTGGAGTGAGCTGAAATAAAWACGTGTTGAAGTAATTGAAAAACAAGTGAGCTGAAGTAGTGAAATGAATTGATGTTAATCGAAATGGGATGAACTGAACTGTAGTGGACTAAACAGAACAAAAGTAGGATGAAGTTGATTTGAATTTAAGTCAGCTCAAGTGGGRTAAACTAAAGTGAGTTGAACAAAATTGAAGTTGGTTGAATTGAACTAAAGTACTATAAAATTAAATTCATAAGAACTTAGCGTAAATGGTGAGAATATGAATGYATTTTAAGTGTAATTTAAATAGGAAAGAACTGTTTAAATTTGTATGGGGAATCAAGTTACCCAACTTTTTCTCCTTGAGAACAATTCAACCCAAACTTATTTTTTTCTCTATCAGAACACAATTTCATGTGAATTTTTTAATTATCAGTCATAACCACTTTTGTCTTTGGGAGTGATATTGAAAGGGAATGAAATTTTAAGAAGAAAATGGACTTTTTATGATGCAATCACATTATTATGGGAATGAACATCAAGTTTCTGCATATATTTATATACCAATTCATTCCTATTATCACACTTTTTTAGCAATAACTATTGTAAATAGGATATTAAGAGTTTGTCCATATGTCACATCATATTCCTAAAGCCTCTTACCTATCATAATTSTTTAACAATAGTTCAAACRATTTTAGTTCCTACAAGTAGAAAAATGACTGCAAGGAAAATCAAGAGACGCTCTCTCTAGAAACGCCGAAAAACACCAAMATACTTATACTTACACCCAATTATGCGCCGTTCTCGACCGCTGGTGGCCACGCTGGTTAATTTTTCGCCGTCGAGCCCATTTCTCTAGCGATTTCCTGTTGTTTTCTATTGATTTAGGGTTAATTTCAGTCATGTTTTTCAGGACTTAAGAGTACGTGTGTCGTTTGGGTTTCATGCTTTTCATTTCAGGTTTGAGGTTGTGAATTTGTGATGGTCTTTCCGTCATTCGCGAAGTTTACGCCCTCATTATTGATTGGAAGTGCGAATTTTGAGCAGCGTCTTCGTTTACGTACAACTTCGTTTTCCTTGATTAACGTTTGGGCTTGTTCAGTTTTCTTTGATTATAGTCATCGTATTCCAAATTCCCCTTCAATTACCTTTGTTTATTGTTCTGTTTAGTTTAGACTTTCAGTTTGCGAGTCGTTTGGTGTGTTACGCGTTAGTGACGAGCTCTCAAACTAGGGTAGTTGGATTTCCTAAATTGAGGCTATCAAATGAAAATTTATAAAACCAAGACTACTAACTATARTAGTATAATGAGTAAGTAATGGGTCGAAACACAAGGAAGGATCATAATTAGTGCTCAAGCTTAATCAATCTAATTTGGGGAGAAAACAAACTTGAACTTCGAATTTTGAATGCTAAGCGAAAATTGAACTAGAAACAAGGACTTTGAAAACAATAATGCAAAAATACTTAGGAGTTACTAGTTATGCCCATCTATATAAAATGTATTTGTGCCAATCAAAGTATTATCTCAATCCAATAATGGGGATAACTGTGATCTTAGTTTAGCAATGTGGTTGGAATCATTTTCCATGTCATCCAACACTCCCAAATCATTCTTAAACCCAAGTCCCCTCAAGCCCTCACAAGAATTGAATGAAAATGGATTAAACCAACACCCTAATCAACCCTTCCAATCCCTTTCAYAGGTTGATCAAGGCAACTCTCACTRCCAAAACCTTGGGTGGCCAAATCCAAAGCAAAGTAAGGTAGAGAAACAATAATTTTTGACAACAATGATGGTTGGAATGAGTATTGTAGACACCTAACAATGTCTCCCCAAAAGAGTAATCAGTGATGAAACATACCGCGTCTCGCGATTGTTTCGACTTAGAAAAGATGCTTTGAACTCA
>SNQN01014638.1:0-10112 GCA_008642245.1 Bassia scoparia | reverse complement strand
ACTTCCGCCTGACAAAAGAGTAAAACGAGAAGGCATAGTTTGGGTGGAGGTATATGGTGGGGTCGTTCATGAAAATCAATGGTGTAAAAATAACTTGGGGATCAAAGTATTAACACCCCTATGCAGTCCGAGTTTTTTAATTTTTAAATCAAGTTGTATTCACTTGGTCTTAATAGATTTAAATTTATCAAAAGCGCTTCATCTTTAGATGATACAATCAAGTAATTGATGCATATCAATAAAAGTTCAAATTTCTTTTGCCTTAAAGAAGGTGAACTATGTAAGTCCATAAGTCATATGCAACCAATTCAGCAAAACAGTTTGTCTTGTCACACTTGGAAGGGGTCTTGTGATTTTATTTAACATGCAAGTGTTACACTTCTCTAATTTAATGAAGGTGGGATTAATCCCATTTTAGACATGTCATATAAAGACGATTATTAATGATAAACGATTGTGCCAAGAGAAGGGACATCAAGCATATAACAGAATCAACAGACTTTTTATTAGAATAGTTGAGCTTATCAGGCGCGGCATTTACAATAATAATTGACAACATAAATACCCCGACCTTAAAAGTACAAACTTATTCGGTATCAAACATTCTATATATACTTATAACTTATTCAAGAGAACTCTCGTACAGATTTTTCTAACTTCGGGTACAAAACAACATTCTAAGAGTAGAGTTTTTCGATGTTAACAACATTACTTGCCTATTCCTTTTGCTTGGACGTAGTCGTTACCATGTACAAGTTGGCCATCTCCAACTCTTGAAGGTTTTGAAAATGCCTATCTATTGCACACATGTCTAGAGGCTCCCGAATCAATCCACCAAGTAAATCACCTGCACAACAGCAAATCTCAGAAATCATAGCTAAAATTCATTTCGTCATTGTAACTAACATGTGTATCTACTTGGTTAGAAGGAACTTTTTTGGTTGACTCCTTCTTTGCCTTCTCTTCTTTGGGAAGGGCATATCTCTTCAAATAGGAGGACCGTATTGCGAAAACCTCAGGAAAAGGCGTTAAGGTCTCATAAGCTTCCGTTTCTTGGTTGTGAGGACAGAATTGCGTTTTGGTTGTTGGTTAGTCTTTTTGGATTTCTTAGTCCTGTCTTTTTGAGCTCACTACCTCTACACGACCGGATTACGGTGTGGAGACTGATTTTGAGGAAACATGGATGATATTAGTGTACTTGTACCTCCGCTCATCTTGGACGCCAGCCGAGAATACGCTCTTCGCAATTAGAAAGATGGATGTCAAAATCTGTTTCTCACAAGTTGGTCGAGGAATGGGACTCTTTTTATGTTTTAGAGTATATCTTAGTTTGGTCTTCAAAGGAGGTGGAGGGTTAATTTCAAGGTGAATGCTGGATGGTGCGTACGCGCAATGGTTTCAAGATCTTACGCACCGAGTTTCGGAGTGTGGATGTTTGATGATATTGGTAAATGTGATGTTTACATAGATGTTGTTCCCATAATGGAGGGCTTTCTGGCATTCTGTCATTATGGGATCATGATGTTTAAAGTTGAGGGATTATTAAACAGGAATTTTTTACTGGGTGTGGTAGATACTCTGTGAGATAAGATGGTTATTTCGCGCGGTCTCAAAGCGAAAATGGTATCTCAAAGCGCTTTGCATTTTCCGGCATTTTTTGAGATAAAGATCGAACAATGAGACAATCCGAAAGAGGCATTGAGGATATGACATGAATCGTAGTATTCGCTATCTATGTTACGACTGCTAGCAGTGATGATGGGATTTCAAAGAGTTTAGAAGAGTAGTGCTTCTCACCAGATGTTTTTTTCGAAGGTTCCTCATCCCTGGGTTGCGGGGAGGTGGTGGTGCTAAGGAGGTGTGGATGGCAGGGCAATTTTTAATAGCAATAAACCAGTTCATTATTATGAGTAGGTCAAGGTGGAGAAGAGTGGTTCTAACTTGTTATTCACCTCCTAACGCACACCTTCGGGTTGGCAATGCTAGTGGAAAGTTTCGTATGCGCAGTGTTTTGGTATGGGGTGAAGATGCTGAATGAGACCATTTAAGAATAGTCGATAGAGAGAGAAAACAGAAATATACGGATAAAGAAACTGCTCATTTGTGATACAATAAGGGGTAGTACGGATATCAGTCGGGGAGAGGCACCGGACAGATACGCTTTCCCAGTTTGGTTGGTTCTAATTTCTGCTGCACGGGTAGGATGTCTTATGGATGGAAGGTCGGGGGGTTGCTCAGCGAAATAACTAATTGAGGGTGAGGTTAATGGAGAGAAGGTGGGTGCACTTTTTTTGTTGTTATCCTAACCGGGATAGAGTTAGAAAGGAAATATTGTGATTTTAAGAATTTGTAAGATAAAAAATGATCTATACTCATTGAAAGTTTGGCAAGGGAGGGTTTATAGTTAGTGGAAGCCAAGTTGCGACCAAGAGAACAAGATGGGATTGTCGCAGAATGTAGTCGTAAGTATAATCTGATAGGTGGAGTCTGGTCGTATATTTTTAGTGCGCGTCTCCTTAGTGGGTGATATACCGAGCAGGATATGCATTTGATTTGGAGTATTGTAAGGCCCCATAATCTAAATGCAAGTCAATCGCTCGAGTAATCTGAGTTAAAGGTTGGTGTTGTTTAAGAATTTCAAACTCATTGTATTATTGGTGATATACTTACACTATAAATCGGGGATTTAAAAGGTCTATCCATTTGCATTAGAGGTGTCACGGCAACGGACATCGTTCTGGGAGGTATACGAATTCGAGATATTGCGAGAAGAATAGTGTGTAAGCCTGATCTGCATTCTCGCGGAAGGTAATAAAGCATATAACAAACGCGATCAGAAGATGTGTGACGATGTGGCGCACCGAGGAATAGGCGTGGCGCATTTTGGTCAGAAGCAAAGGTGGGTGTTGGTGGATCATATCGGTTGGTGTTTGCTTTGGAGGCATTTGCTTCTGTGTCGTTCTGTTTCGGCTCAATTTCGTAGTGCTATTTGGTTTATATGTACTCTAATTATAGTTTCTTTGCATAGATAATGTTCCGTTCATGTTTAGGATGGTTATATGTTATCAATATTTCTAATAATAGCTGCACGGATTGTCATTGTTATGATAATTGTTAATAAAACAATAGTAATTAGTACTATTTCTAATATAAGAAATATATAATAAATTCTTCTGTTAGGTTGTAGTGATTTTTTCTTGAAATGTTATCATGGCAGTGGTAATGCGAGATATGAGCGAGACGGGAGAGGTTTTGTGAAGGGATATCTTGTTGGGTTAAGGATTTCTAAATTTTTCAATCTACTGGAATTGTATCAAACCAGGAGATGATTATTCTTCAATCGTTTATAATTTAGGTAAGTAATAAGAAGTGGGAGTATGCGTTGGTTCTACTATAATAAAAACTTGCATTTTAAAACTATCATTAGGTATTTTCTTTATACAATTACTAAATTTTTGAAAGGTGCGGTAGGAGCGTGTGAAGATGAAAGAAGGGTGATATTGATTAATTAAGTAGGAGAGTGTAATGGGGTAATGAAAGAGGTGTCGGATTAAAGAATTTCACATGGAATAAGAGCATAAATATATAATCGTGTGAGTTAGGATTTTATAAAAATAAGCAAGCTGAAGGGGTGTGGGGTCTTGATCATCTTTTTAATAAAATCAATTAAGGCAGTAGAGGATTGGTTAAAATAAGAAGTTGGTTGATTCAGGATACGTGCTTCTCGGAGTTGCATAGCATTAATTAATATGAGGCTTTGGTGTTTGACTTGTAGAATGATTATGTTTTGGCCAGTTTAGATCTAGTAATTGACAATATTGGCCACTTGTATTTATTTTGACTAGAATTGACTTTTAATTCTATGTCTGAGATAATAACTAGCCTATTCTTTGGTTCAGAGATCATTGTATCCGAGTAAGTCGTATGATAATTTGGGTTAGTGTGTTTAGGGACTTATAGTATTATTATGTGTTGTGGTGAGTGTATCTAGGAAGTGTAGACGGTAAGATTTTTGTTAAAGTCTACCAGTTGAAGGAAGATGTGAGCATGTTGTACATGGGCTTTAAATTTGTGGGATCGGGTTATTGTTAAGGTAGGCTAGTTATGTGTGTAACTTTCTCTTTTGTTATTAAATTGATTTATGAGATAAATTTGGTACATGTACTTTTTTAATAAAAGGAGTTGTATAACTTCGATAATTAGACTATAGTTGTCAAAGTGTCAGATTTATCCTATAAGCTTATTATGGTGCAAAATTGCGATCTTGTGTTGTTGTGACTATTGGAGTGTAGATTTACCAAAAACCATTGGTGAGGTGTGACTGTCATAGTAAGTACACGTTTACATGAAACTGGCGGGTATGCATCAAAGTAGATAATAAATGAAAGATTTCAGAGTAGATAACTTTTGATATGAGTGTATTTTAGTTGAAGTGTTCTCTCAATTGTTGTCCCTAAAGTATAAGTTATTTTCTACTATATGTCTATGCTAGCTTTGTTTCATGAAATTCACTTGTTACATCAGTTAAGACTTTTATGAGCTTAAAGGGGGTGTTGTATGTGCACTAATCAAGTTGGTGTTGTTAATTTGTGCACCTCAACATTAAAATTTTTGGTATTAATCAGATGAGGGTTATTAATTTTGGTTAAAATATTCATAAAGTGATTTTGATGTCAGCTGCACCGTGGATGGATACCCAGGGAGCGATTTTATGAATGAAATTAGGTATTGTTTTATGTACCTTCAGGCTAGAAAGGGTTACTGAATCGGATCTTGTTTTAAGAATTAATAGAATAGGAATCTTTTAATTAAAATATTGGTTTGGTAATAATTGGGGTGTGAAGTTTATGAATGTAAATTTTACACTTTATGTATTGTTACTATTAAATGATAGAGTGAAAATATTTGGGTTTAGAGATTCATTTCGAATGGTCTTAAGACGTAGAAGATCAGGGTTCGAATATGTTAGGTAGCTATTGAGAATTCGAAATGTTCAATGGCTTAACCCATGGGCTAGGTCTAATTCATTATGAACTATATGTTAGCCTAGGGAGCTGTAAGTTATAGAGTTTTCAATATGGGATTGCTTTCATATCAGGTACAGTTCTCAGTTCCTTGGTGAATTTGGTGACTAAGAGACTATCTGTGGTTAATGGTGTCTTATCATAGTTGGGTATGTTTTCAAGTAACGCTAATATCTTGGAAGCATTGAGAGGTCAGCTTTTATCAGTGCTTGATACGGGAAAAGATGTCATTGGATCAAACATCAAAAGAGAGACGCTGTGTTTAGGTAAAAGGTATAGACTATAGACTATAATGAGTTTTTGCTATATTGTGGTTTAGTTCGTTTTACGCTTGTTAAATCATTATAATTCTAAAGAATTCACTCTATTATCATCCGTATTTTTAGCTTGAATATAGGAATAATGATTTTTCAAATTATTGCAACCTTTCTATTTTAAGCAGTATCTTCATCAACATTTAATTCATGATTCAATGATAAAAATCCGTTGAATCAACTTATTACCCTTCTTCTTTCTTTCATCATACAAATATTCGCCCACAAACTTGCACTCAATTAGATATTTCTCAATTTACATCATAATTCACTATCCATAGTATTCACTAAAACCCGTCAAATTTGCTAATATGATGAAGTAAATTAAAACGGAGGAAGTACAAGATCCATGTTGAATGTTTTAAAGTAACTAACTAAGCAACGGTAGGTCTACATTATCACCTATAATTGGGATTATTTAAGGGTTACATAACTTCGTAAGAATTTAATCACTTCGATATATGGTAATAATTTTTTAAATAAGATAAAATCACACAATTATCTACGACGTGTGTAAGGTAGTGCAAATACATGAGTTGTGTTGCGATGGATTGGATTTGGTTTCATTGTTCTTCAGGATCTCTGGGTTTGTGCTGATTGTTCCTGAGTCGTGAATGATATGTGGTTTTGTTCGATGGAGTGTTGAGGTGGGATCGTGTGTCGTATCGGTTATTGGAGGTATTAAGGAAAATTCTTGTTTTTTGTAATAGGTTTCGATAGGTTTTCAAGTTTAAAACGTACTGGGATTCTGTGTTTTGTTCCAATGTGCGTTGATTTATATTTTGATAATTAGATTTCTATCTTTTTAGGTTTATATTATTTCTGATTTTTTATGAGTTTATTGATTTTTGATGTTTAATCGAATGGAAGTGATATTAGGAAATCTCGTTGATTATAGTGGAGCACTAGGGTGATTAGTAGTAAAAATTGTAATTCGATATTCTTTCCGTATTGGATCTGTGATAAGTGGTGTTGAGATGAGCAGCGAGCAAATTAAACGTCTTGGACTCGTGGGTGAATTGATATAATAGTTAGCCGGATTGTGTGTACAGCCAAATATTTACGCAGATCTTTACTTTTGGATCTTTTTTTACAATTGAAATAATAATTGAGTAGCTGGTATTTGTGTGTAAAGAGTGGTGTCGGATTGTATATGTAATGTAAGCTAAGGGAATCTTCTATATTTTTAAAAAGTGGATAGGAATGATGTTCATCGTTTAGCAATATTATATTCTAGATTTTTGGGAGAGCAGTAATAAGCTTAGTGCTCAAATGTAACAATAAAACAACGCAAATTGTATGTACTTCGAATGTGACTAATGCAGTTTAGGAGAAGTGCACGTGTAAATTCGCGATGTGTGATGGAGTGTGTGTAGCATCTTCAGCATTGCCATCATAAAGCGATGGTTGTACATGTGAATTGGTTAATTGTAATAGTTAAAATGGTTAAGAAAGAATTATAAAAATAAACTTACAAGAGAAGTAAATAGAAAAGCAAGAAGAAAAAAAGATAAGAGAAAGAAGAAGAGAAAGAGAGAGGTTAAGGCATTTCTCATATAATCTTCATATAACATCATTATTTAATATCTCACAAATATTTACAATTCCAATAATGATTATTGGAGGGTTTACTATAAGGTCAACTATTCATACAGTTTAAATACCATCATTCCTAACGATATTAAATTATATTTATAATCCACCAATTGTCAAAAACTGTCGATTATATAAAACTTAGATATAGTTATAAGCATCATTGCAATATCAACCTCTAATGTTCACCAAAGACACAGATAATCAAACACGATTTCTTCACCACAATAATTAATAGAAGGGAGAAATTCAATTAACTAACAAAAACCCGTTAGCAATTTTATTTCCACCATTAAGTCTATGGTCGAACAAAAGCCAAACAAGTCCATTAAAAAAAAAAAGTCAATCATATGTAGCAAGACAATTAATTACACCTTTAAAATTTGTCTTCGTTTTTACCTCGAAACGAAGTTGAGCAGTTTCTTCCCATGGATTGAGAGTGAGAAGAGCATCAGTGCCCAAATGACATAAGTATTGAGTCAAAGTAATAATCTATAATGTGAATCCGGTGAATACCCAAATGGGTGATTTGATGATCACACGGCGTTGTCGTTGGACGCCATCCTTCGTGGTGGTGGTGTGGGTGGTGGTGATGATTCTGATGAGATGGATGGTGACGAAGTGATCCTCCACTATTTATCCAACTTGGTGTTGATATTATGCTAGGGTTTGTTTGCATCCGATTTTGTAGTAGGCAATCGTTGTTTTCATGTGATTTGGACCACTTTTGCCCTTCTTGCTTTGACTTCCTGCAATGTCATTCTCACAATGACGGCTTCCCGGTGAGCCGTTGGAACGGGCTCCGGAAATTCCGCGCACGTGGTCCTTGAGATTCAGGGGCAAATATGTGAATGATATCTGATTTTGGGTTGAATTTTCGAGATAACGTGAATCCTGTGCATTGCCTAAGGATCTGAGGTTGTTGTTGTTGGACTTAAATGGCTGCTTTGTTTCTTGAACATATGAGTCTATTTAAACAGCACTTTGATTTTATGAGAAAGAAGAAGAAGGAAATTTTAAGGTAAGATTTTTTAGAGAAAATGAGGGTTTTTTGTGTAATATTTTGTTTGTTTGATGGAAAAGGATAGGAGTTTACTGTTTTATATTTATAAGAAGCAGAAAAATGGTGGAATAAATTAAATTTTATAAAGTTAACGCATAAAAGATACTTTATTAGAAGTATTATTATAGTAACTAATTAGTGGCATTATTATTAGAAGTATTATATTGTGTGAGAGTTGAGAATATAAAAATGTAAAAACGGCTGTGTTCTTTCTTGAGGTAGTAGGATGAATGACTTAATCAGAATAATAATGCAGGGATCATTGTTTCGCCGATTTTTTAAAGTTGTTACACTTGACAAAAAATGTGAGACATTTAGTAACACGAGTTAATAATCTTAGAGGTTAACCTTGATTATAAGGACGGGTTATCGATAAATTTGCGGGCTATCCACATCAGGTCGGAGCTGAGGGGATTTTGATACATACAAACTTCGATGAAATTTTTATAAAAGTATCGTATTAGGATTAAAGTTAGTCACCAAGCTTATATATTAGTACCCTCTTTATTCTGTATTTTACAGATGACTATTTCTTTCAGAAAGTCTAGGAAGATACAAATTTTTGCATGGTATGGCATCAAAATTCGCACTAATAGACTAGTAATAATTGATGTTAATTAATTGAGTGATTTAGATATATAGTATAGGTTAAATGCAATTTGGTGGATGAAAGTGGAAAATTCTATGCYTTGTTAAATTGTGTTTGATGTAGTACGTATTATTACATTGATAGTTATATTATTATTATTATAAAGGTTAATTGTTAACTAACCCAATTGCACACGCCGATGGCAAACTTCTATTAGAATTTGAAGGTTACGTGCAGTTCAAGACTTACATATCTCATTAATTTGATCAATAAAATTGTCAAAAAAATAAGGATAAGGTTCGGAGGAAAAATGAAAGACATTACTAAGAAACCATCCTTTTGCAATGGCTTAATATTTTCTTTGATACAAAAATATCTCAATCACACAAATAAAGGGATACTTGTTAATCAACCATACATATCAATCAAAAGTTTAAGCGGCGTGCGAATTAATTCCACTAGAAGAGATTTGAACTCATGACATTTGTGTCACATCGACTCTGGTACCAGTTTAAGCTTAAGCTGATTGCTGAGGCTCGAGAATATGTTATATACTCTATCAATACTTCTTTTCTTTCTTAATAGAGTAATTAATATGCCTAATAAGTGTCACGATCCTAGCCTTCTGAAGCGAGAGCGCAAGTATTTTTACGGAAAGAGGCCTTGTGAGCACAAAAAAACGCAAGGGGAATCTCTTTTATAGCAGACGTTCAGGAGCTTGCGGGACCAAACCCGGGTTTCTAACTGTGAGTTTGAAAATTTGGGATTGAAATGCTAAATTTCAATGCAAGAATAATATCTATAAAAGCATAAGGGCATTAAACATTAAGTATGGGTAGGAGGAATCTTTAGAGAATATACTTTTTCATATATCTCACTTCCTCTAAAGAGGATAAATTAAATGAGTACATCTTCTCCTGGGAGACACTCAAACTAAACGTAGACATACGATTCTAAAGATTTTATTTTAAAGCGCTTGTGAGACGAAGTGCAGGAAGCTTCTATCAAACGAGACTCTAAACTTAAGAAAATACATTAAAAAGGGCTTGGATCCTAACACTAAGGGTAAACATGAGCTTTTGATACCATGTTTGAATAATAATGTGCATGACTCACCCTAAATAGGGAGTCTTGACATTTTATTATAGACACAAACAAAGTACAACCTATATATGATTGTATAATTATAAGATTGCAAACAAATTTGTCTAAAATAGTTTTTTTGTACTCTCTCTGTTACGTTTCATTGGCAATAATTCTTGGTATTATTTCACAAAGGTAAAATATTCAAGTGTTGTCAATAAAACGTAACGGATGGAGTAATTTTTTTAAGACGGCAAAACTATTAGGATGCAGTGTATTTTTATATTTATTTTTATTTTTTGACGGTATTAGGATGCAGTGTATGGGTTTTGTCATTACATTAGCTTAGAAGTAGATTCTATATGTTAGAAAAATGGTTGGAAGGAAACCAAAATCATGGTCTCCATAATCCACAAACGACAGCCGTACGTACATATATGATATAT
>SNQN01014637.1:0-10114 GCA_008642245.1 Bassia scoparia | reverse complement strand
ACCTCATGTAGAGATTTGTGACCTATCCATCTTGCATATTAAAGGTGGCACGCATGTGAGGGGGAGTGTTAAGGAGAGTACTCCACATGTGTCACACATCGAAAGAATGYGTAAAGAATGACCAACATATAAGTTAATGGATTACTCCACCTATRACCATARGGTTTTAGGATGGAATCCCGTTGAACTTATGTGTGGTCTATTATTCTCCTTGTATGGGCTTGTGCTTGGCCCACCAAGGTTGTCAGATGGGGCAAATTATTATATACAATTCCCGTACTTAGCAATATACAACCCCCACTAATCTTTCACACAATGTTTTAGTTTTGTTTTTTAAATATATTATCTTCATTTATAAAAAACAAATTCCTTGATTTTTGCTGCCCACTACATTATCACGTGAGGGACGATTACATGTAGCAATATGGGAGAAGGTTGTACAATATAGGCGTTGGTTAGATGGCAACCCACCCTTTAGATACAATAAAACATTTTCCTACATTTTCGTAGATATTGTATGACTTTAACACAATGCATGTTGCATATAATTTCGATCGAACTCAATATAAAATGAACTACTCCGTAGTAAAGCACTAAAATCATATCTATTCCGCGTAACAACGTTGAAAATTGTAGATCGAGGGTGGATAAGAGTCCCCATCAGTGTCTTTTGTGTGCGACATTGAGAGTGGTGTGTGAGACCATAAAGCTGTGTATTGTTTGGTCAAACCCTTAATTAATTCTAGTATGTTTTTGCTATAACTACATTCCAAATTCCTCTACAACTTATTTAATGAAGGACCCTTATGTTTCCTTAGCTTGTTGGTCATCAATAACACCATTTTGTCTACAAGACTTGTCATAATACCAAGTAGATTTTTAATAAAAATGCAAACTATATGATAAATAAGAATCACGAGTAGTGATTGTATATACAACATATCAAGAAATTTAAACATAGCACAAACTTGTTCCTTTACTTTAGTTTTGTTCTTTCAACAACTGTAATCGTAATTTATTATAAGTATAATTTTAGATAAATTTAAATAAATTAAGATAGTCGAAAGTAGCACTTTTTGTACTTTTGCGTTAATTTGACTCATGCATGTAACGAATCAAGCACTGATCTCGACACACAGATCTATACGTAACCTAAACTAGGCACACAAACTTAAACTAATAGGCACTTGAACTATGTACATTGACCATAGAGGCATGGACCCTATGAAAATTCTAGGCTCACGCATCAAAGGTCGTATGCTGATAGGCACACATACCATGGTCTGCTACCTGATTGGGAATAGATAACTGTCCCTGCACCTCATTCTCATGATGTGATCATTGATGTTTAAAAAAAAATAGGTTAGTACATTTGTATTATGTGTATGTCTGAATTATGTGATCAACAAAGCCAATAAAATGCCTAGAGTACATGCCTCAAATTCAATATCAAATTCAACTATGTTTGGCGATGCTTTGGGTGAGTGGTTGATGGTGGCACTGGGTGATTATGTGAGTTGGTTCGTGGGAATGGAGGATAAGAAAAAGGAAAAATTGAATTTAAGACGTAAATGTATATTTTACATGTCAAATGTCAATGAATATAGGACCGTTGTTAGGCTGATTGAGGGGATTTTTTTTTTTCCCTACAAAGTATTATTGTGCACCGTCAACCTATAGCTAACAAGGTTAAATGTTGTAAGATGTAACGATGTAATAGCAGCCTAGCTAAAAGTGGAGTGTGGAGGGGCATTATTGAGTGTAAACATGTTAATATTGAAGAAGCTGATGTAACAATGTTTTTTTTCCTTTTTTCTTTTTTTTTTTTTGATGTAAACATGTTAATCACATATTTAGAATCGCACTCACTTAGTCAATATTAGTTACCTAACTATATTAAAGATTTGATTGTGAATCATTCATCACATTCATTCAATGGACTACGAAAACTTTGACCACTCCTGTTTTAACTCCCACGCGGCGTTCTCACCATTAATTTCTTCTACACTTGAAACTTCGAAATCGTCCTCAAATCATGTCTTCACTACTACTTTCACATAAAGTGATCAATTAATTTGTTTCATATCAAAAATATTAAATTTGATTCTTATGTTACAGCAGAACGAAAACCCTATTATTATTTTTTGTTCGTGAGTTTTATTTTGAGGATTTGACCTTCTGCATATCACTTTTCATATGATTTTTTTAGGTTAGATTAGTTGGTTTTACTTCATGCATATGTACCTACCAATATATAATTGGAATACTTGATTCTAATAATATATACTTTTGTGCGTGCCGTTCGTAATATCCTTATTCAAAATATTACTTAAATATCAATTGTAGCTCATCTCTCATAATGATTTATGTTAAAAATATTTGTAAAATAGGTAATAATTGATAATCACGTGATTATTAACGTGATTGCGGTAAGGTGGTAATTGATCGTGTTTGGTGGTGCGTTAATCATCAATTTTTAACCTATTTTTGCTCGTTACTTCTAACGAGTGATCATTATGAGAAGATGAGGCATAAGTTGAGATTATATGGAAATATTTTGAATAAGATATTACGAGCAGACGACCAAAAGTACGGATTATTAAATCAATTTCTCTCTATATAATTTGTTTAATTAATAGTGATATTTCTATATTTATTCCAAATATGTAAAATTTTATGAAAATTATATAACTTAAGCAAATAAATTGTCTAAATGCCAATATATGATAAGCAAGGCACAAATAACACTTAAAACATTACAACGTGCTCTACATGGGATATAAACTAAGGTCGCTCCAAAAGGTGTAGACGATACGCTTGATGAAGCTACAATTAGTACAAGAGACTAAGAGCATGTTTAGTTCTAAGTCTTAAGATGGGGACTATCAAATTGGGTCTAAACTTGTCCATATTTTTTAAAGATCTCAAATTCTGAACCAAGTCTCAAGTTGAGTTTTGAAATTTCAAGACCAACTTAAGACTTGAGATTGGAATACCACTCAAATTTTAACATATATTATCAATTTTATTATATGTAAATATATTAAAAAACATGTCATTTATTTGAATCTTAGGATTAAGTGATAATTTAATCAATTTAAAAGATTTGATGAAATCATTTTCAATAGAAGGTAAAGTGTATTCGGCCTTACGTGATTGGTAGGTGTTAAGTCTGTAGTAACTGCTTATAAGAGAGTGAATGCAAAGAAGTGCAAGTTACGCGAATTATTTTGGATTATAGAAACATGGTCTACTAAAAGAGTTATGACTATGGCATTATAAAACAATAGGTTTAGTTTAATTAGATAGTGACAAGCGATTAGTGAACGACCCAAAAGTCAAATAAATGAAAACCACGTAGTAATCTAGTTAGCATTGTACCACCAAATCGGCTGCCTTTTCATCMGTTGGAATTTCCTCTAAATTTCATCGGTATCCCACTARYTTTCARCACCCTTCCTTCAAACATTTAATACCTCCCAAAAACTTTATATATATTCACCACAACCTCTCGTACAAACTTCATATATTCCCCTTGATACAACAATATAATCTCTCACTTACTATCACTCAAAACCCTTCATTCTCTTCTTATATATATATATTGTGCCACGCACCTTATATTATAAGAGCATAACTCATAAAATATGATGAATCTTTCAAAAAATACTAGCACTTTTCTTGTATTATTGTTATGTTTCATATTGTTATCTTCTCTTAATAATATTGTGGGATGTCATGCTAGAACGCTTCGAGTAGAGAAGACATACTCATCATATGCGAGTTTAGTCTTGCCTGCCCTACCTAAGGGCGTCAATGGACAGCCTTCTTCACCAAGTAAAGGCCACTCTTCCACCACTGCTGCCACCGCYGCCACCACTTTTACTAATGAGAAGCTTTTTGCTCGCCACCTCGCCGCCATCGACCGGATACTACAGTCCGTGCCCAGCCCAGGTGTTGGCCATTGATTCCTTTATTATCACTACTCTCTCGAAGTCTTGATCTAGTTAGTTTGATATAGGACAAAGTATTAGATACATCGGATGCACAATAAATTTATTGTGCATCAGATTATAGTGACTCTTTTCATTAATATAGTAACTTTTTTTTATCAATATAATGACCCTTATTTTTTATCACTATATTGATGTAAAGTGAAATGGGTCACCATATTGATATAAAAGGTCACTATATTGATTTAAAGAGTCACTATATGCTTGATGCACAATAAATTTATTGTACATCTGATGCATACAATACCTTCTGTTTGTATAGTTTATTCTTACTATAGATGGTTTAATTTAAGCTAAATTTCATGTTGGGGCTTCTATTTTGTGAATTTATATTGATATTTTGTTTTAATTGGGGGTTGTTATAGTAAATTAGTACTCGTAATTATATATAGGAATTGTTTTTTTAATGTTAATATGTTATACGAAGTAATATCTTGTTTTACGTATGTATTGTTAGCATAGGAAAACTTATACCAACCACAATTGTACTACGTGACTACGTCTATCTCATTCTAGTTCAATTTGATTTCTGCAGCCTTTGTTATCTTATAATACATCTTCAATGTCAAATTATGTGGGTGATACAAAATTCCAAATTATATTTTGAAATTGTACCATTTTTACCTACCTAACATTATTTGTCTATGCACGTGGACACACATGTGCAACTGTTTTGATCAACATCATCGAGTCTGTTTGCTATCGATGTGATTTTTTTTTTTTTTTGTTATTATAAATCATGTGTAATAAATTATATAAAAAAATTATTTAAAATTATTGAAATCCTAATAATTACGAAAAACTATAAAAACAAATAACGATACCAAATGTCATGATGAATGTTAAAAGTGACCCAACTTATTATGTTTTGGGGTAAGATTAGGTCTTGTCATTAAGCCAACTTGCGACTTTAATACAGATTACTATTTACGTTTTACATATATAGATTGCTTCATTTCTAATTGGGAAGATTCATGATGTTGATTGCTAGTTAATAAGAGGTTTTCCATTTATTTATCACTTTTATCACATTAATCTGATTTTAAATTCTACTTATTACTCATTCGATCTCCTTAGCCCTCCATAAAAATATATATTCAATTTATTTGCTTGCTACGTTTATTTTTTCACATTTGTTGAGACAAAACTTTAAATGTTTATATATACCTTAAGTTGGAGCATGTAATTAAAAAAATTATTACATATTTGAAGCATACACATGGTGATGCATCATTGTATCAAACAAGATCTCACATGCAGTGTCACATGCATGACACTCAAGCAAAAACATCTAAGTTTAATAAGAGAGCAAATGAGATGAGGACACCAATATTTTTAGGGGTTTATTTTTTTAGTCTTAATATAAATTTAAATTTGTCAAAAAAAAAGTCATGAATGTCATTGCTCCTAACATTCCAATTGATCTTGTTTTGGTGTCTGTTAATTAGGTGACACAGTAGTAGTGGTGCTTAAATAAAATTGACATTTATAATAATTATGTTATTAATTAATGGTAGGAAGTCACTATACCTAGATTTCATCCCAACCCAATGCACGTTCTATAAGAGACTTTCTTACTTTGACACTTTTGACTAAATTAGCTACCAACAAAACGAAAACTACATAGGTGCCATTTTTGACCAATATTTTTCTTACACAAGGAGTATTTAATTATCTATAAATTATATGTCCTTTTTATAAAATTCATTGTTAAATGTAAAATTTAGGGTCAAGAAATACTATACCCTAATTAGAATTTGTAGAATTCAAGTAAATTTCTAATATCAATTTTGATAAACATTAACAATTATATATGATTTAGACAAGTTAAAATAGACAAACTCACAGCATACATGTCCCATTGCTACTTTTGGTCACTAAATACTATATCAATCTAGAAGTATACCATATTTTTTTTCCATTCTGAGAAAGTCTTAATATAGACTAGAACATAAAACTAGTATCAACTAGTACTCCTAGTTTAACATGATGATTATGTATGAATATAACAAGCATTTGTGGATGAAATCATAACTATGAACAATGGCAGAGTTCGAATAGTCTTGCAGCCATTGAGAAAAATCGTAATATTATGGACACATCCGATTTATACTAATCGTGTATCATTAGGACAAATTAATCTGTTACTTTTTACTTGATTGCATATTAATCTAGAAATGACTATTATGTTTTAATCATACTGATAACAAGCATAGGTTAGTTAGTGCTAAGAGAGAAATTTCAGGTTTTCAGCAATTGAATTGGTTGATTTAATCCCGATAATGTTTAGTTCACAAACTCAACAAAGTTAGCATGGGTCATATTTCAGTCTATGAGTGACATTTAATTAAGTAAATATTAAGAAAAATTGATAAAACCATATTATAATACTCCGTAAGATATTATCCTGAATTATTACTATTTTCCTGAGGAAGGGATTGAGCAGTGACTTTTACTCTACTTTAGTTCCAGTGGTCAAAGGTTTCGAATCATTCATATTCCTTCTCATTGTAAATGTATCCGCTTTGTGGCTCTTAGAACCAAAACTATTTAATTTTTCTATATTAATTTTCTTTGTAAAAAGTATTTCGCCTCAATATCATCATGTTGGGTCAAAATTTACATGTCATCAGCAGCTTTAGCACAGTTAATCGATTGGCCTGAGTGCAACCCAATTCATCGCGATAATTAGCCACCTAACACACTCACACACATATAAGGAAAATGGTCCAATGGCTAAGTAGAAACATTGAGCCTACCTATTAGTTTATTCTATTTAGTGTAATTCTTAATTTCCAAGAATCAAAGAGTCAAGGACATAAAAATCAACTTAAGGTCACATTTGTAGTTTATTTCTCCACATCAATAACGACAGTAAATATAATTATACCTAGCAAATTGTCGGTAAAGTGGATTGGTCGTGATATTAGGCATCGGTCATTTTTCAAGTAACGTATTAATTTTCTTTGTTCATGACTCAAGATTATCGCAACATGTCGTTAATTTTGTTTTTTCACATTAACAGCAACATAACAGAGAGGTGAAGGGTGGGGTTTAGAGAAAATGGGAGTAAAGGTGGGGTTAAAAAAAAAACAAAGGTGAGTTTAGAATTTTGGTAAACTAAAGGTGGAGAAAGTACAAAAATCCTTTCGCAAAAGATAGACTAAGTATTATAGACCTAAGTATTTGAGCTTTAAAAGCAAAAAAATGTATAATTTGACCATTTTCACTTGTAATTTTTTATCAAACCACTCCTTCGGTTTCTTCTTTATTTGCAATAAGTAGACTTTTGCATATTTAATTATTACTTCCACTTAATATTTGTGATTTGTACATAATTAAAACACATTAAATTAGTGATTTACTAGACAAATTTGGTCAATTGGTTGATCAGGCGGGTAACGTATCGATCATATCTATAACGGATTTACGTGTCGCTCATCAAAAAGGGTTTCGAATTTCTTTTTGTATCATGACCCAACCTTTTCGTGAGATTGTATTGGTCGAGTTTTATTTTGCAAGATGTAATTACTCACACTATCCAAACGATTTCAATGACTATGTATATGTTATGGTATTAACCTAATATATATCAGAAGGTATTGTATGTATCGGATGTACAATAAATTTACTGTACATCAACTATAGTTACCCTTTATATGTAATATTGACCCTTAAGGGCACTTATTGATAAAAAGTTACTATATTAACCAAATGATCACTATAATTGACTGTACAGTAAATTTATTGTACATCGTGTCCTAATACTTTGTCTCAATATATTTGATAGCTTATATTTTAATTGTACTTCAAAAAAATTACTCATATAAACGTACTATTTTATATAGTTATAATTATTCAATCAGATTTCAAACAGACTATGTATATATCATTTACTCTTAGTAATTTATTATATTTTAGTAAAAGTTAGGTATGAGTCTTGAAATTTATAATGTTGTATTTTTTTAAATAGGAATCAGTTCTAAATTGACTACTTAACATAGATAGTACTAGGCCTGTCTCATTCGGATATCAACAGTTCAGATATGGTTGAACCCAAACAGTTCAGATCAATACAATTCAGTTTCAGTTCAGGTTTAACGTAAAACAGTTCAGTTCAGTTCAGTTGATAACAGTTCAGTTCATCATTCGACCAAGTTCAGTTCAGTTCAGTTCAATTCAGTTTGACGGATTGAAACAGTTCGAGTTTGTACTGTTTAGTTCAATTCAGTTAAAAACGAAGTTCAGTTCAGTTCAGTTTTGTTCTATCGGTTCAGTTCAATTTCAGTTAAACGAATTTCAGTTCAGTTCAGTTCAGTTTTGTGTGTATCGGTTCAGTTCAATTCAGTTTGACCAAGTTCGGTTCAGTTCAGTTTTTGGCGCGATTGAAAGAGTTCAGTTTGGTACAGTTCAGTCTATGCATAAAATAAAAGTTCTGTTTAGTTCAGTTCAGTTTTGGTTCAGTTAGTTTGTGTTGATACATTCAGTTCAATTCAGGTTGAAGCAAATCCCAATTGAGTTCAGTTCAGTTTTGGTTAGTATCGGCGTTATAACTCAATTCAATGAGCCGTGATTCAGTTCAGGTTCGTTTGAGTTGGTAACTTCTGTGTCAGATTATGAGAACAAGATAAATGTCATTGAGTTATGAGTATAAGATGTCAAAGTCATTATCACTCTGTATAGAATCAAGTAAACTCCATATGATATCGAAGTTAATATTATGATGCATTTACGACAATACATTCTTAAGGAGATAATGATTTTTCAACAGTCTAATAACGATAGATGATCTTACTCATTTAGCGTGAAGCATATTAGATGTTTGATGTGGTAGGTAAGTTATAGTTGATTATAGTTGATATTCTTAATGTCTATAATTGATGATTAAGAAGCAAGAGTATCTAATTTCGATTAGTCTTAGAATGAAGTTTCTAATGGAATATTATAATTACATTTTTATGTTTCGCTAAAACATGTTAATACACTTGTAACAGATAACAGTTCCCTTTATGATATTATGATGGAGTTTGATATATGAGACTTTGATAGTAGGTAGAGTTGAAAAGTGATTAAGATTAATTTCTATTGATAACAATTATATTAGTGCATATTGTTTCGTAACTTGTCTTAACCATATACCATGTCTCAAGGTGTAGATTCATTGCCAGTTTGTTCTAAAACCTGTCTGATTTTCATTTTATCATAGTTATAATTAATGTAGAGTATACAACCATGTCAAATTATAAATTAGATTGTTAGATGATGATCACACTTGTAATTATTTATACGAACCATAAAATGAATTGGTTAACTGAAAATCTCCCTTCTATTCCTGAGTCTAATTATTTCAACTTGATAAGTGTTCATAATAATCGTATTATTTCAATTCAAAAAGGAAACTCATAATATTTCAAGATCATCTTTTTGGGTGTAATTTGTACGCTTTCGATTTCAATATTAGAATTATATGTGATACCAATAACATTATAACATTGAATTATCTTTAATAAGAAATAAAATTTGCATAATTATAGAATAAGAAGCGTTTACTTTAAATTAAGAAGTTGATTTAGAAATCATTAAATCAATAAATAGTTATGTACTTAAACAAATGATTATTTGCACAAAAAAAAAACAATTAAATTATCTCATATCTCATTTGTGCAACTTCTAATACATGTTGCAACTTGGCAAAAAAATATAGAAATCATACCCATTCATTTCTCAAAATCAATGATATAAACCATTGATTAACTACTCGTATATCAACCGTTAGATCTACATTGAACCATCTAGACCATTGATTAATTTCAACCACATATATAAACCCCAAACCCTAATAACCCCTCTTTCCTCCATTTCCCACTTCTCTCTCCACACTACCCTCATCTCATCTTCCCTTGAACCTTTTTCCTTCATCTTCCTTCTTTTCCCTTTTTTTTCCTTTTCTATTTTAAAAATATACCAAAAAATTGAAAAATGTTTTACTCAAACCTTGAAGATGAGGGTTAGATGATTTGAATTTGAAAACCCTTTTTCCCAAATTGTTGATTTGTTCTTGACCTATTACTACTATTCATCACACGTAATTTGTTCAGTGG
>SNQN01014636.1:0-10119 GCA_008642245.1 Bassia scoparia | reverse complement strand
TAGTCTTTTGCAAAGGGGAGCCTGATAGTGTTAGTCTACTACTGAAAGGGCTAATTCATTTTGAAGCTACTTTAGAACTCAAAGATAATAGCGCAAAATAAGATATTTATGTTGTAAGCATGAGTGAAGCTAAAATTCTCAATATCTAYAACAGCATTGGTTTCACTAAAACTACTACAAAAACACTTAACACACCATCCCTAATACGTCGCCCATGTAAAACATGCGGCGCATAAAGCTGTTGTATCACATTGTTTGATAATGTTGGATGCGATAGAGTTGAGAAYAATTTTGAAGAACCTATTGCATCACCATTTAGGTAATAGGCAACGCATAAAGTTTTCGTCTCGCATATTATATAATAGGCATATGTATTAGACATAACCTATCGCGTCCCCTATAAAATAATATGTGACACGTTAGATATATTAACCTATCACATTATCTTTAATATAATATATAACACATTAGACATAACCTATCGCATTGCCTYTAAATTTAACATATGACATGTTTGACATATTAACCTATTGTGTCGCCTCTAATGTAATATATGACGTGTTAGTTATAACCTATCACKTCGCCTCTAAATTAATATATGACACGTTAGATATATTAATCTATTGTGTCGCYTCAAATGTAATTTTTGACGCGTTAGATTTATAACCTATCGCGTCGCCTCTAAAGTAWTATATGACAGGCTAGATAGATATATTAACCTATCGCGCCGCTAAGTAATATATGAAGCGTTAGATATAACCGGCCTCTCGTATCGCCTCCAAAGTAATATATGACACGTTAGATATATTAAGTTATTGCGTTGCCTCTAGTATAATATATGATGCGTGAATTTTAATACCTATCACGTCACGTCTAAAATAATATATGACACGTTAGATATATTAATCTATTGCGTCGCCTCTACTATAATAYATTACGCATTAGATGTTATAACTTTAGACATTAACCTATTGCGTYGCCTTGTACATAAAATGTGACACATTAGGTTTATGTAGATATTGAATATAATAAATAGCTTAGATTGATTTTTCRTCGAAAAAAAGGCACCATAGATTTTGCCCATCATCTCCAATGATAAGCTACAATGCCTTTTAGCTTACCTTGATTTAATGTTTTTTTAAGGTACAATGGTTTCAAACTACAAGGTGCACTAATGGTAAGCTACTTTGTTTTGTAGATTGTACAATAAATAATGAAATTACATAACATAAAATATAAACAATAAAATTAATAAACAGATGTCACAATATGGGGAAGGAAATTATTTCAAGCAGCCCTCCTTGTTTRAGTAGTATMTGCTTGTAAACAAGCARCATTATCCCCCCCTCCAACGGTGAGCTACAAGCTTGGAAACTTCATTTAATTACAAGCAGGTACTTTTGATTAACCATTGGAGATGCTCAAATAAGGCACAACTTAATTTTTATTACAATTATTATATATGTATATCTTTTTTTACTGAAATTCAAAACACTCAATGACCAAAGGTAAGAGGCTAAGTTACAGTGTGATAGAGAAGGATCAATATAAACACAAATCAAAACGATTAAAACTAGGAATTTCAGAATCATGTCCTGGATATTGTACTAAATCAAATGCTAGTGACATAGTTGTATGAGGTTCGAATTATTGCAACTCAGGCGCAACCAGCAATAGCAGGTGCGTGCACATACAGAGACGGATTAGCTATAAGTCAAGTAGTGAGCTTGAGAGATCCAGGAAGAAATTTAATTATAATACGCAAATGAAGCCTTAATTTGTCTAAACTCGTCAAATTTCATTTTATCTTTATTTAATTTGTTCCGTTAATGGAGATTTGGTGTAGTAAGCTATGAAAATTTCGATTATTAGCTATCCGATTCTCATTTATTTGGTCCTAACACTAGCCGTCACATGTCGCTACGGGAATCCAGTGGGCCACTTGTCCAACATAATACGACACTGGCGGGGTCAAAAGTAGAGCATAAATGGTATTGCTGACAATGTTATGAACATTAATGTACTTTCTCCCACATTGGTCCAATACTGAGTATCTGTCTCTAGTTGGCACAATGGAGAGAGGACGTCAAGTATCTTGTACTAACCTATAATAAGGCATTTAGTGAGACGAGCAGGTTAATTCTTGAGACCCACCAAGTTACGTGTTGTACAAATATCTAGCTTCTTGACCTTGCAGTCTGGGAAGTCTCCTTGTTGACTTAGCTCGGAGGGCGCTTTCCTAGGTCAACCAACCGGGCCAGTCACTTGGTTTGTTTTGAAGTTTAAGTCGGATGGAACAAGTTGTTCCCGATTGACAGGACGTAAGACGCGGGACAATAGTCCTTGTCAGCTACTGCATCTTCCGTGTGTCTTTGTTCACTCGTTACTTGTTTGTTGTAATTCCTTGAAAGAACAGATTGGCGCCGTCTGTGGGAGACAAGCAGCTTGGTCAAGTAGCGTATGGACTCGTGTGTGATGTTATTAAGTTACGTGTAGACTCTCAGCTTCAGCGTGTCAGCCGATAGCAGGTCGGAGGTGGGTTCAAACCCTTGGAGGAGGCATCTACTCATCAGCCCCGCGAGACCGTGACTGCAACTATGGTTGCTAAGTGAGTAACGTCCATCGTCGCATCGTTCATCTCAGCCCACTGGACCTGGTCACAAAGCAAGAGCTAATTGTCTATTGGAGAGAGGTGAGCCTCCTCACCAAGGCTGGAGCAGCCTTAGCAGTGCCCCACGGCTAGCTCCTCATAGGCAGGAGTCAGCCAGTGAGCAGCCAGGGCAGGAGACCACCGGCTCGGAGTCAGCCTGCCTCCCCGAAGAGTACCCTCTGGTCTTTGTTTTACTTCTTTAAGGGGAACTCCCATCGGAGTATCCCCAGTGAAGTTCAACATATACCTTCCTAGAGGAGCGAAGAAGCCATCAATCAGTCGCTCAACCGGCCTTTCTGACAGATGCCCGCCTTATCATCGAGGAAAGGAAAAGGGGAAGTGGGATGCCCATAAATCATCAACAAATGCCGCGAGAGCGAGCGAACAGCACAGCCGTCTGCTCGGCCTCGCCGAAAAGACTTTTGCTGGCTAACGGTGTTCGCCACAAGCATGATGAGGAGTCGTCTCACAGCAGCGACCATCTCACGACATCATGTACAGTACTCGATCTGAGTCAGTTAGGAGTCAAGGGAAGGCACTGGTCGAAACCAATGCAGACCCTCGTCCACAGGACCCCATTCAGTAGGAGATCATTGGATACCGAAGATCCGAAGAAGGTGGAAGTCCAACAGATAAGACTTTCGTGAGACGACATGGCCTCGAGGATAGCATGGCTGCTCAAAGACTCAAATTTCCGTGCCAGGATGTGATATAGGCTCTTGGTGAAGTTTGCTTTTCAACTACACTTAAGAGCTTGCCGTGACATGGTTCGATTGGAGTCCGATGTGGTATAAATTCTGGGTGTGCTAGAGGCACTTGTTCACAAACTTCAGACGGAGAAGCATCAGCAGAAGACTTAGCACATCTCTTGAGCATCAAACATGGGAAGTCTGAAGGCTTCGCCAATTACATTAAAGTTAACTCTGTTCTTAGCATTCTAATTTGGAGGACAAGTTGCTTTCAATATTTTGATGTCCGTCTGCAGCCAAGTCGATTTAAGGAAGATATTGTCATAAAGGAGTCAACCACTCTAAGGCATTAAAGATGGCTCAGGATTATTTACAGCCTCAGAAATCAGCAACATTAAGGAGACATGCAAGGGGTGGGCTAGGTAACAAAAAAGGAAATGGTAAGATGCAAGTGAATTAACATAACCATGAGTAGTAATTAGGGGAAGTAGCAATTTAGCGAAGTTTAGTTAGGATAGGTTTAGGTAGCAAACACACATACATCATGGTCTCGAAAGCCTTGAAAGAAATAAAGCAAAACATTGGGTCTTATTCAATCATTGAGATTACATCAAGTATCAATCCTCGGACACGAGAGCTCCACATTAGTTTCCTGAACATGGGGCTTATTAGCCACTCGGTTGAGAAAGGAACACCTCTCATCTATAGGCTATATCCTCAGTTTTTATGGGAGATAAGTATGGAACGACAACAACAATGACCAAGGGTCGGGAATGACTCCTTAACCAGGAGTCGGGAATCTACATATCAAAGGTTAGAAATCTTCCCTAACCGAGGATCGGACACCCTTTACCAAGGGTCGGGAATACATGGGGCTTATTAGCCCCCTACTAAGGATGGACCGTCAGCAATAGGGGACTGACCGACCCTCAGCCGAGGCACCATCWCCTATCTCCCGATGGTCATCTTTCATCCCGAGTGTTAGTCACTCAACCTTCCCGGGGATCACTTAACTTACCGATTGATGGTCATTCAATTGTCATGAGGCTCGTCAACTSTTCATCCAAGTGGTGGTCATCTATCATACCAAGTGAAGGTTATCTCAGATCTCTAGGGACGATCATTCGGCTCTCACAAGGCTCATTAGGCACCATTCCCCCGAGCCAACTCACTTATACATTTGCTTAGGGTTCTAATCTTTCAACAGTCCTTGGGAACTAAGGGAACTATCATCCTCTTCCCGAGCCAAAGTCCCTCGGGAACCAACAGGTGAATTATCATCTTCCCGAGCCATGGACCCTTAGGAGTCAAGGATTTGTCATCTTTTCCCCAAGCCATGGTCTCTCGGGAACAAGAGTACCCATCATCAAATCCCTAAGACACGGTCCCTCAGATGTCAAGGGAAGAATCCATCCCCTGACCGAGTGTTGATCCCTCGGGAAACAAAGGAGCGATCATCTTTCATCCTAGGTTGAACACTTGGCCATTTTGTACATGGTCATCTCCTCTTCCCGAGGGTTGGTCATCCCCTCTCGCCGAGGGTTATCCCCTCTTCCCGAGGGTCGGTAATCCCCTCTCGCCAAGAGTCATCTCCTCTTCCCAATGGTCGGTCATCCCCTCTCGCCGAGGGTCATCTCCTCTTCCCRAGGGTCGATCATCGTCTCTCTCCGTGGGTCATCCCCTCTTCCCAAGGATCGATCATCCCCTCTCGTCGAGGATCATCCCCTCTCGCCGAGGGTCATCCCATCTTCCCTAGGGTCGGTCATCCCCTCTCGGCGCGGCTCATCCCCTCTTCGCGAGGGTCGGTCATCCCCTCTCACCGAGGGTCATCTCCTATTCCCGAGGGTCGATCATCCCCTCTCGTCGAGGGTCATCCCCTTTCGCCGAGGGTCATCCCCTCTCGGCGAGGGTCATCCCCTCTTCCCGAGGGTCGGTCATCCACACTCCCCGAGGGTCGCTCATCCCATCTTTCACCCGAGGGTGAACACTTAGCCATTTTTTACATAGTCTTCTCCTCTTACCGAGGGTTGATCATTCGGCACACACGAGGCTCATTACCCCTAGCCGAAGATGGTCACTGCCCTCTCTAGAGGAAACACTTGACCATTTTTTCACATGTTCATCCCCTAGCCGAGTTGATGATTACTCCCGCTTCCCGAGTGGACTTGTCCCCTAGCCGTAGGGCATGCACCTGAGGGATGATGAGCATCATTATCCTATTCTCGGGTGCAGGTCATCCCCCTTCATTGAGGTGAAAATTGACCATTTTTCACATGTTATCCCCTTCTTCCCGGGGGTTGGTCATCCTTCTCTTGTCGAGAGATGTCATTCCCCTTTCCAGGTTTGAACACCGACATTTTTAACATTTCATCCCCTCTTCCGAGGGAACACTTGGCCATTTTCTACAGTTCATCCCCTAGCCGTATGGTATTATCACTTCCCTCTTCCTGAGGGTGTTTATCGGAATCAAAAGGATCAACTCTCCTTTTCCGAGGCTGGGCACCTCCGGAATCAAAGGATCAACTCTCCTTTCTCGAGCAGGGGCACCCTCGGGAACCAAAGGACCACTCTCCTTTTCCCGAGGCAGCACCTTGGGAATCGGAAGGACTGCTTTCCTTTTCCCGAGGCTGTGGCAACCCTCGGGATTTAGGACTGTTTCCTCCATTCCCGGAGTGGAACCCGGTGAATCAAGGACTACTCTCCTTCCCGAGGATGGCATCCTCGAATCAAAGGACCTTGACTCTCCTTTTCCGTAAGTGGCACCTCGGAATCAAAGAGACCGTCTTAAAAACAGTAGGCTCCCCTGTCCTCCCCAGGGTCACAATACTTGTCCAATTTGGGGGCTTGATTTAGTCCCTGTGTCGAACAAGGTCCCCGATGCCCGAAGACTCGATCCAACATGGGCCTATTACCCTTACGAGCAAACCCTCGAGACTCCGGACTCGGCCACATGGGCTTATTATCCCCTGACGAGCAAACATCCCCGAGGCTCAAAAACGTCGGCCAACATGCGGCTATGTAGCCCTAACGAGCAAACATCCCTAAGGCTCGAAACTCGGCAAAATATGGGGCTTATAGCCTCTAACCGAGCACAAACACTTCAGAACTTTGACTCGTCAAACATGGGACTCATAGTCCCTGACCAACCTTCACATAAAGACTTTTCATTTCAGTTCCCCTACTGAGAAACTCTCCGTAGCAAAAAATACTTGAAAGCTGGTGTGAACCTTCCTCCTCCACGGTGGGAACCTTTATCGGCACGGTCATAGTCTGTGAACTTCGATCAAGCAGCCTTACCAACTTCTTGATAAATCCTGACCAGTGTACCCTCGTCTTCTGGACCCGAGAGTTGCATGACCTAGCCGAGTGAGGTGGAGCATGATCTTGTGCTTGACACTAATCCCTCGCGACCCAGTAATAAGTTATTAGCGTGGGCTAATTTTCCACAACTACCCTATCATAGCGTGCCACGTGGCATCCGTTCGGACCCACCTGTTCCATAGGGCAAGCACGTGGGCCCCATTTATTCCACATATTACGGAACTGATAGGTCTTTTATACCAAAAATATTCCTAATTCCCCTAATAGTATAGTATCAGGCAAGCAGGGTCGAACCACGTGGAAAGGACAAAAATGCACACAAATTAACCCAAGTTCACTATCCGCTAACAGTTAAGTTTGCAGATTTTTGAATGACTAATGTAAAACAAACAAAGAAGCGGAGGAAAATTCAATAATTTAAAAAACTAGGAAGAGGATTTCACTATGCATTGATCATGATTCAAGAACAACAATTGGGATAGAATGAATTTTAAACAAAAGGTAATAGTTCTCTCTTAATCGAATCCACAATTAAACACAAAAGTAAGCTATCCGTGATTATCATTTAATATTCAAAGATGGAAATCCTTCACTCAAACTCGCAGCTCTCGCTTATAGAATTGGGTAAATATATTGCAAATTGGCCAAACATGCAAATCAATCCAAGACCGATCAATTTGAATTGCCAAACAAACCAAATTTTAAATCCTAAAAAATCAAACAAGATCATACCTTGCATAGTTTTCACCAAGCCCTAAGAAAGTAAACTACTCACTATGCATATTTGAAATTAACAACAAGTTCAATGATGAATTCAATGAGCATAAAGTTAATTAACAGAATAAAAACAAGAACAAGAAAGGAATTGAACGAATACCTTCATTATGGTTGAATTGCAATGACAAAGGGTTATTTTACAATCCCCAAAGCAAGAACATAAGAACCCTAAGTTTCTCTCTAAAGCTTGAAAAAGAAGTGAAAACGTGCCTCAACAATATCCCAAAAGCCAAATAAACCCCTCGCAAAAACACGAGGAAATGAAAAGTCAAGCTAAAATTAACCGACCGTCGGGTATGTGGAACCCGTTCGGGTACGCAGGCCATACAATAGTCACTCGAAAATCCTTTAAGTAAAAAGGTGACTCGGTCGCGGGTATGTGGAAAACCCGGCCCGGTACGCAGCTACTTCAGTTTCTTCATGGAGCTCGGCGGGTATGTGGAAACCCACCCGGGTATGAGACCCGGTCAGCACAAAAATGTCCTTTTGATAGCTTTCGACCTCCCAAGTAGCAAACCTCGCTACAAGAGTCGATTCAAGCGCAATTAATTTTTTTCCTACAAAATAAAAATAAACAAACATCCAACCAAGCATTAAAACCTGATGGAAAATAGTGCAAAACAAGCAGAAATTGCTTAGAAAACGCCATGGGACAAGGTTAAAATACTATACAAAAGACACACATCAAAACCTAGGGTAGTTCGTTAAAAAGTAGGACCATAAAGTATTTCTGACAATGTTTATGAACAATTAATGTATTTGTCCCACATTGGTCAAATACAGTACTTCTTTATTCCCACATGAAGGCGAGTCAAGTACATTCTTACCTAACCCTATAAAAGGGATTGGTGACCGATGCAGTATCTAATTCTGAACCCACCAATATAGTCTAGTACAAATTATCTAGCTTACTTGACCTTCAGTCTTGGTAATTCCTTGTTACTTAAGCATCAGAGTCCTGGTCAACCCTGGCCAGTCACCTTTGTTTTTTTTGCAGTTAGCGGAGGAGACAAGTGTCCATTCACTGACATAGACGCACACATACGTGTCAGCTGTCATCCCAGTTATTCTTTCACCTCGTTACTTTGTGTTTTCTTTGTAATTCCTTGAACAGAACACTTTGTATTTTTTTCTTGGAAAAATGAAACTAATAATCCCACATTTGGTGGTCTGCTCTCAATAATCCGACCTCAAGTAATTTCAAATAATCCCACCTTTTAGGGTGGTCTATCCCAAAATAATCTGAACTCTTATTTTCTTTACATAGAACAAGCCAAAAATGGATCAACAAAGCAATAAAAATGAGAGTTCAGATTCTTTGGGAAGACAACCCTTAAAGTGATTATTCTGTAATTACTTTGAGTCGGATTTGAGAGCAGATCACCATAAGTGGATTTAGTTGTCCATTTCCCTTTTTTCTTAAGTAATTCAATTTTTTGTTCTTTATATTTGTTCTTCTGTTTTTGCTGTTTTATTCGGAAAATTTTGTGTATTTGTGACATTACAATTTTGATTTTATCTCATTTATTAATTTATGGGAATTTATTKTTTCWTTAATTTGTTTATTTTTCTTTATTTAATTTCAAWTTTAACAAGTATGAGTTGATTGGACTATGTTATATTCCTTTTTTTTGCCTTTTTTTTCTTCACTTTTTGATGTGGTTTTTTTGGGATTTGGTTGATTGTGAACAAAATTCTAATTTAATGTCATGTTTTCATATGTAAGAATTCAATATCATTAAATTGAATAATAATAACTACCGATGTTGCTTCGTAATTTAACCACCCTTTCACTCGCTGCTTTTCTGTTCTACTCCTCCATATTACTTGAAATTAGGTATGCTCTATTCTATTACTTGCATTTTTCAAAMTTTTCTTTTGCTATTTTATTTTGGTGCTGATTATAGTCGAATTTTTTGGTGTTGATTCGCTCGCGTATTTGTTTGAGTAAGCAAATCGTTAGTCTACTTGAAATTTTCTGCAAAATCATGAAACTGAGGTATGGAAGATCGTATTTTTGGGTTTTTTTACGTTAATTTCACCAAAATTGATGTTTGTTTCTCCATGCTCCATATTCAAATTTTTATGTTGCACATTTGAGATTGATTAACTCAACCTGTTGAAGATATTGCTGCAAATTTAAGTTGCGATAATTAACCTAATTTCATACGAAATATTCAAGTTAATTTCTAAACCTAGTGTCATACGAAATGTTCAATACTTTTAAATTCTCTCTTTGGAAAGATGCATTAGTWATTGCACAAAACCACTAAATATAACTATGTAATAGATGGTRTTCTTCAGTTATTAATGATCGATTAGTCATGAATATATTGATTTTGGTTATTTTTCATTTTTCTAAATTAGCTCAGAGCAACACAAGTGTAATCTGCAATATACATTAAAAAGCATATAAGCTACCAAGTATATATGCGCAAATTTCTGGTGCATCMGCGGGATGTGTTTAGCTAGTGCATCCAGTGGCAAATTATGTAWTTTTCGCAAAGTTTTCATTAAATTGCATGTGCTGATGTATAATCTCGTTTTTGTTTTGAATTGCTTCCGTTATCTTCTCCCAACCATAGTTAATGTGGGCTCCCCCTTTTTGTTTTAAGTCACCTGATAAATCACCTGATATTTAAGAATTCCCACTCAAATCTTAACCTCGTCCAAATCAAAAAC
>SNQN01014633.1:0-10128 GCA_008642245.1 Bassia scoparia | reverse complement strand
GTGGTTATATTTCTAACACTTCAATGTTTATTTTTATTAGATAATCTATATTCTTTGAGCACATGTTTTTTTTAACATTACATATTTTTTTTGTCTTAATATGCTTCATATTTGATTAACAAAGAGCAAAACACTAAGAAAAATCAAAACCCAACGAATTATTGGTATGGATTATAAGAAAAAATATGAATTATATATAAGGGAAGGGGGGAGCGGTGGCAGTGGTGTCCACCTAAATTTACCTTACTAACCCTTCTTCAATCTTTATTTTAGTAAATTGGATATATGACACTATAAAAGTAGCTATTTGAATTCTTTGTATGTTTGTAACTCCGTATTTGTATTTGCATATACAACAAACATTTATCTACCTCACGTATGTATCGCGTGCACAAATTACTAGTATGTCATTAAAATTTTCATGGTTTTGGACTTCCGGTAATAATGAGGGTTCTCATATGAACCTAATTCAGTATACTCAACCATCAAAATCAATCTAAAATAATAATCTACACCATTCTTTTTATAAATTATTTTTAAAAAATCTGATCATTTATCTTCTCATATTTCTCTCTCCTCTACAGCAGCAACCACCCATTTCTCTCTCCTCTATACCAGTACCATTGCACAACCACTCCTTGCCACTTCGCACCAGCATCGGACTAGTCCCCACACCACACCAGACCCCACCGCCGAACCATGCCACCGTCGCGCCAAGCCTTGTCGCGCTCCCTCAACAACACCATGGGCCCACCATTGCCGCACCGATCACCATCGCATGAACTCACCACAAACGTACCACCTTCAACTTCCACCACATCCTCATCCTTTCTCACTCCTCACTCCTTTCTCTCTCATTCGCACAATCACTAAGACCCTAATGTCGCACCACCTGCCGCGACCCCCATTGTTGTAGGGCCACCGCAACTCGACCCAAAACCACCACTAGCAAATTGATTGGGCCATCGCACCTCCGCCGCAGGTTTGCTTGATTTGTTTAAAGCTAAGGTTTGCTGCATTTTTTGGGGGCTGGGTTTGAAGGGTTTGTGAGGTGGTGGTTTGGGAGATTTACCCTCATCCTTTATCACTCCTCACTCCTTTCTCTCTCATTTGTACAATCACTAAGACCCTAATGTCGCACCACCTGCCGCACCCCCTTTGTTGTAAGGCCACCGCAACTCGACCCAAAACCACCACTAGCAAATTGATTGGGCCATCGCACCTCCGTTGCATGTTCGCTTGATTCGTTTGAAGCTAAGGTTTGCTGCATTTTTTGGGGGCTGGGTTTGAAGGGTTTGTGAGGTGGTGGTTTGGGAGGTTTACGTGATTGGGATGAGGGTGTGTGTTGGTGTCGGTGTTGGTGTTTGTTACGACGAGGGTGTCGGTGAGGGTGACGGTGAAAGGGTGTTGGTTGGCTAGGTAGACACAAGGACTGGAGTATGTGAACATGGTTACATGGAAATGGAAGGTCTTTGTGTCAGAGACCACATCCTCTAATAAAGTAACCTTAAACTTATATTTCTAGTATATCTAACATATATACTAACTTTGTATATCTAAGGTTATATGGGTCATTTTATTCAAGCTTGAACCCACTTTTAAGGGTATGTGGATCATTTTATTTGTTTTCTTATTTACAACTATGCCATTGAATATACTAAATTTGTATATATGTTAGATATACTAGTAATTTTTCCCTATATTTGAATAGCAAGAAATGAAGTAAAAAGAAGGGAAAAGAAAAGGAGGGACATAATTTCTCTTATTTGGAATGAAAAAGATATAGGTGAACAAAGAGGTGAGAAAGGGAGAAAGTACTATATTGAATAGAAAATTTTACTATTGAGAGTTTTGCCAAAACTAAATACGTCTAGGTATTAGAAGACTTAGATTTTGACCCACTTGTTGTTATACTAGTCACTTTGATTCTAGTCACTACTAGACTGTCAAGATTAGTGATACTACACTGATTACACAATCACAAGTCACTGATCATGCATACTTGAATTGCAGAATCAGGATTGCAATTGAATTCTAATGCTAAAGTAAGAATGCAATTAAGAGAAAAACAATKTGAGAGAATTTAGAGAGAGAAAGGAGAGAATTGTATTGATAGAATGAATGAGAATCACACATGAAAAATACAGCAACAAAGAGTACTTATACAATTGCTTTGGCTTGTGCCAGAAGCTAAGAAACAGAAAAACTTCAATAAGAAGCTCAATAACTAACTCCCTCTAACTAACTTTCCCGCCTAAAAGGTTGTTACAAGTTTGTTACAAAAATATCTTCTAACTGATTGTAGTCTAGGATAAATATCTAATATAATCTAGACTCTTCTACAAGAAGAAGATAGAAAAGAGGAGCTGCTGCTTTGCTGCTGACTATGCATGGACTGAGGTGAGCTTTCAAGCTGTTGGGAGCTTGAAGGAAGTGGAATGCTTGATGTATAATCAACACCCCCCCCCCCTCAAAAGTTGATGCTTCTGACCAGAGGGCAATATCTTAGTCATAACATCAGCTAACTGGTGCTGAGTAGGAAGATAAGTGAGCTGTAGTAGACCCTCCATCACTTTATCCCTAGTAAAGTGACAATCAATTTCTATATGCTTTGTCCTTTCATGGAAAATAGGATTCTTAGCAATGTGGATTGCACTCATGCTATCACAATGAAGGACAACTGGTGTTGAAGTTGGAGCCTGAAGTTCATGCAAAAGTACAATGAAGGACAACTGGTGTTGAAGTTGGAGCCTGAAGTTCATGCAAAAGCCTAACCAACCAAGTAACCTCATTGGCTGCAGCTGACATAGCTCTATACTCAGCCTCACTAGAGGATTTGGAAACAGTACTCTGCTTTTTGGACTTCCAGCTAATAAGTGAAGAACCCAGCATAAGAACATAGCCTGTGACTGACCTTCTGGTATTTGGACAAGAAGACCAATCAGAGTCACTATAAGCTTGGAGCACCAAATTGTCACTGCCTTTAAGAAGGATACCTTGTCCTGCTGTGTGATACACATATCTCAAAGTGTGTTGTAAAGCAGCTGCATGAGTATCTCTTGGGTCTTGAAGTAATTGACTAAGAGTTTGTACTGTGAAAGCCAAATCAGGCCTAGTATGTGTTAGGAAATTAAGCTTCCCAACCATGGCCCTATAATGTGTAGGATCAGATAAAGGGGTGCCTGCACCTTGAACTAGCTTTAAGTTTTGGGGTAGTGGGTTTAGAGCTGGTTTGAACTTAGTGTAATTGGAAGCCTCAAGAAGTTCCTGTGTAAATTTCTTTTGAGTAAGTATGATGCCTTCAGGTGTATAACCCACTTCTATGCCAAGAAAGTAGTGCAATTTTCCCAAATCCTTGATAGTAAAAATTCTGTCCAAATGAGCTTTAATTTGAGCTATAGCTTGAGAATCATTCCCAGTGAGGATTATATCATCAACATAAATTGCTGCAATGGTGATGGAAGTAGAATGAGTTTTGATGAAGAGACTATAGTCATTTTTAGATTGAGTGAAGCCTTGTGAGATGAGTTCTGAAGTAAGTTTGGCAAACCATTGCCTAGAAGCCTGCTTCAAACCATAGATAGATTTGACCAACTTGCATACTTTGCCTGAAGTAACATCCAAGCCTTGAGGAGGCTTCATGTATACTTCCTCCAAAAGYTCCCCATGGAGGAAAGCATTATTCACATCTAATTGAAATAAATCCCAATTTCTAGATGCAGCAAGAGCAATCACACACCTAATAGTTGACATTTTAACAACAGGAGAGAATGTTTCTTCATAATCCACACCTGGCTTTTGTGTAAAACCCCTAGCAACCAATCTGGCTTTGTATCTCTCTATGGATCCATCTGCTTTTTGTTTAATTTTATAGACCCACTTGCAGCTTATAGATTTCTTGCCCTTTGGAAGATCAGTGAGAATCCAAGTATGATTATCTTGCAATGCTTGGAGCTCAACTTGCATAGCTGAAACCCATTTTGGATTAGTAACAGCTTCTGCATATGTGAAAGGTTCATGGTGGTCTGAAAGTGAAGCAATGAAACACTTGTGTGTTGAAGGAAGTGAACCATAATCAACTATATTGCACCAGGAAGATTGAGCTGAACTGCAAACATAATCTGTCAAATAGCTAGGAGCCTGCTTAACCCTTGTAGATTGCCTTAGAATAGGAGTAGGTGTAGGATCAAAAGAGATAGAAACCTCAGAAGAGGATGCAGAAGAATGTGAAATGAGAAGAGGAAGAAACTGAAGGTGAAGGAAAATGTGGAGGAGACAGATCTGGAGAGTTTAAAATGCTTGGTGTTAAGGTAGGTGGTTTGGAAATGGGATAAGAATCAGCATTAGCAATGGAAGAGTCTATAGTGGTAATAGGTAGAAAGAAAGGGAAAAATGAAGAAGAGTGAGATGTTTGAGAGGACTTGTAATGAAAAGGAAAATGTTTTTCGAAAAAGACCACATCTCTTGAGACAAGCATTTGTTTAGTGACTAGATTGTAAACCCTATATGCCTTTTGAAGATTAGGGTAGCCAAGGAAAATGCAGGGGTCTGCCTTGGGATCAAACTTGAATTTATGTGGGGTAGTTCTAGTGACAAAGCACAGACATCCAAATGCTCTCATATGAGCTGTATTTGGTTTAGTTTTGAAAAGCTTTTCATAAGGTGATTGCATTCCCAAAGATTGTAAAGGTAACCTATTAATGATGTAGGTTGCTGTAAGGACACAATCTCCCCAAAAAGAAATTGGTAAATTGGACTGAAATAGGAGTGCCCTAGCTGTCTCAATGAGATGTTTATGCTTCCTTTCCACCACACCATTTTGTTGTGGTGTGTTGGAACAGGAAGTATAATGTAAAATGCCTTTTTCTAACAAGAAAGATTTCATTGACCCTTCACATAACTCCAAAGCATTATCAGACCTAACTGATTGTATTGTAGAATGAAACTGAGTGCAAATATAAGAGTAAAAGGATTTAAAAATAGGAACTGCATCATTCTTATGTTTCATCAGAAATATCCAAGTAAGTCTGGTGAAATCATCCACAATTGTTAAGAAAAGAGTACAACCAGAATGTGTTGCATTCTTATATGYWCCCCATGTATCAATATGCAGAAGTTCAAAAGGTACATGACTCTTTATTGTACTATTATTGAAAGGAAGCCTATTCTGTCTTGCTGCAGGACAGATCTTACACAAACATGTGTTTACACATTTAGAAACATTAATAGAAGGATGAACATGCTTTATTACAATGAAAGGTGCATGTCCTAAACGAAGGTGCCAAAGTTTGGCAAAATCCAAGTTGGAAATAGCTGAGTGGCATGAAACTGAAACTGCAGAAAGTTGTGCATTTGAAGAAGGAGGTGCAGAGATAACACTGTCACAGTAATACAGCCCTTGTCTGAGGTTACCAAGCAGAATTGGCCTGTTCAGAGAAGGGCCCTGTAGATAACAGCAATGATTAGCAAAAGAGACAGTGCACTGTACGTCATGACATAACCTAGCCACAGAGGGATCAAATGAAAATGGAAGTCTGGAACATGTAACACATTGTTTGTGAAGAGACATTTCTAAACACATTCTGCCCATTTTATACATTTGTGAACGAATTCCCATAATAGTTTACACATCAAAACTTGAGGGCAAAAAGGTCATTACAAAATTATTCGACCAAATTTTGCTGTTTTCTCTATAATTTAACATAGATTATGCTAAATAAAAATATAAAGAAATATTCCGTGATTGTTCGCGAGCATTTGAGCCAAGCATGGATGAGGCGTCGGCCGATATAAACTTCAGAGCTGAATCGAGCTATGCTCGGCTCATTAACACCCTCAAACACAACAATGTTTTAGTCCGTACATGATTGCGACTTTGTTCCCCCTTGAAATCGTCATCATTACCCTTCACTAAAATAACTACAATTTACTCAATTAATTGTTGTTAATCCCTTCCTAATTTAAAATGATGTAACGAGCAAGGTTTAATACACTTATGCGTAAAAGAGGAAATTTGTGCCTTATTAATGACTAAATGATCAAATTAAAGAAATTTTCAAACAATTATAATAAACCAAAGCTTAATTACCATTTACACATTTTATTTCTATCTAAATATTCAATTGTAAAACAAGTATTTTTATTCTTTAGGAGCGAAATTTTATAATTGTAATTTATATAAATTGTGGTAGTGTATATCTCTATTATATAAGCAAAGGGGAGCGGCTATGATGCCCCTATGAAAATACTTTTATGCCCCTAATTTAACTTTTGCAAAAAAAAAAATGTTTATTAAAACCTTTTATATACCTTCCTAATTTATAATTTTAAAAATAACAAAATCAATCAAAATTTTCATTTGATCAAAGAAAATCAATAAGCAATTGCATCAAGCAGAATCAAAGATTATTATCAAGAATTGTAAAGATCAATAAAAAATGATATAGAATTGGAATGAACACACCAAAACTTTGCTCGCAAATTATGAAGAATTGGAAAGAAAGAATGCTGAGGCAATCGATCAAACAGTGCAGTGCAATCTGAGAATGTGATCCCTGCTCTGATACCATGTCAAGATCAGTGATACTACACTGATTAACAATCACAAGTCACTGATCATGCATACTTGAATTGCAGAATCAGGATTGCAATTGAATTCTAATGCTAAAGTAAGAATGCAATTAAGAGAAAAACAATATGAGAGAATTAGAGAGAGAAAGGAGAGAATTGTATTGATAGAATGAATGAGAATCACACATGAAATAACAGAACAAAGAGTACTTATACAATTGCTTTGGCTTGTGCCAGAAGCTAGAAAACAGAAAACTTCAAAAGAAGCTCACTAACTAACTCCATCTAACTACTTTCCGCCTAAAAGGTTGTTACAAGTTTGTTACAAAATATCTTCTAACTGATTGTAGTCTAGGATAAATATCTATTATAATCTAGACTCTTCTAGAAGAAGAGATAGAAAGAGGAGCTGCTGCTTTGCTGCTGACTATGCATGGACTGAGTGGAGCTTTCAGCTGCTGGGAGCTTGAAGGAAGTGGAATGCTTGATGTATAATCAACATAACGGCTAGACTGTTTAGTTTTGGCAAAACTCTCGATAGTAAAATTTGTTGAATCTCGAATCTCAACATTTGGTTGAGAGTCCTTGACACTATTCAAATTCTTTCTTGAGAAAAACTTACCCTTTGGTTGAGATATTTTGATATCTATGGTCAGGATATAAATCTATTTTTTAGATTTTAACCAAAACTCTAGAGTGAGGCTCTTAGTAACTGCGTATTTGAGATTGTGAAGTTTCTGCACAATCAAGATTGAGTTTGATTTTTTTGTTTTTTGAACTCAAGAGTACCAGGTAAAAAATGGATTAAGAAGGGTATCACATAGAAAACTTAATCCCATAATGTTACCACGTAAAAAATTCCTAAATAATTTGACAAGATTAGAATAAAATGTACAAGGGCAATTCATAGAATACAAATTTAAAACACATGAGTTGATCAAGAAATTTTAAAATTAAAAATAGAAAAAACATATTTTAGTTAATCAATATAATAGAATGAAAAAAGAAAAAAAAAAAAAAATAATACCAAATCAATTGTAAATGAACAAGTATACTAATATAGCAATTAGTAGATTATATACTAGAGTGTATGGTGCACATCATACACATTATAAAATTATACCTTTGATACGATGACATTAGAAGATTAATAATCATATTATTGTACTCCCTCCATATAGCGAAAATTGCAACAACTTTCCTAAAATAGAATATAACATTAAAATCGCAACACTTGTACTTTCTATTTTTGGCAACTTTTTCATACTAATTTTCATTATCATCCACCTAACCACATCGTATGTATAATTTTGTTGGGACCATATCAATAGTCTTATTTAGGAAGTTAACATAACTTAATACAAGTGTTGCGATTTTTCCGATACGGAGTGAGTACAATATTAATTTTTAAAGAAAACATAGTTATAATTTTGGGAAATTCCAATGGTAGGTACGAGTTTCTTCTGGGATTCTCAATGGTAGGCACGAGTTTTTTTTAATCCCAATAATAAGCATCAAGTTGTGTTTCATTCTCAACACATGAGCATAATGAGGAATATTCTGTTAAAATAGGATATTCCGTTAAAAATTTAACCATGGTTTACCCCTTCCTCTAACCTCTTTCCTTGTCCCACTCACTCAAAACCCATCTTCATCATGCTCCAAACCACCATTATTTCGATGGAATGCAGAAATTGAAGCCAGATACGAAGAAGTCGAATAATACAGCACGAATTCGATCCATAACATTGAATCTCGAACTCAAACCTAATTTTTGAACTCATTATTGCAGATTTTCGAACATGGCTCAGATTTCGCATGAAAATTTCAATTTTGAGCAAACAAGTGTAGAATTCGAACAATATGTTGTGGGCAATTGATTTTCGAACTATACAGAATTGAGTACAAATCAGCTCCAAACTCTCGCCCAAAGACGCATGTATGCTCGCCAATTTTTCAGAATTTTGAAACAAAATCCAAAAAAAATAGTAATTTATGTTTTGGATGAATTTGAATGATGATTTGTGAGTGTGTTTAAATATTTAGAGTGAGGTTGATAGTTTGATTGACTTAAACATTGATGGAGAAAAGAAAGAAGGATGAAGAAGAAAGAGTCGGTGCTTCTGGTTGTGAAGTGGTTGTTTGATTTAATTTTTTTCTTTTTTTTAAGAAATGGAATGATTTTTGTAATTTGTAATATTTAACTATGGTTAATATTTAACACTTAGTTAACAGAAAATAAACAATTAAGATTACTATTGGGAAAGAGATAAAAACACATGCCTATTATTGGGATTAAAAAAAACTCGTGCCTACCATTGAGAATCCGTAAAAACTCGTACCTATCATTGGGAATTTCCCTATAATTTTTTGCATCATGGTTCATCGACATTATTCAGTTGTTTATCTATTTTAGTTCATTAATAATCTAGTGTACGATGGGCATCCTACACTATCCTTTTTGACCTAATAGAGTAGTAATTTGATTTTTTATGGCGCAATAAGTAATAGAATTAAAGAGATTTAAATGGAGATGTGAGAGAAAGTGTTGGATGAAAAAATAAAATAAAAAATTACTTTTAAATTGTTAGGAGTTGTAGAATTTTTTAATATTACAAAAATAAAATTTTGTATGTTATTAGAAGCAGGGATACTTTTGGAGCTTGGGTATAACAAATTAACAACTTGCGTATTCAAACTGCAACTTATATGAAAGTTTAGTATTAAAAAAACTGTAGTATAGTTAGTTACCTTTGCATCCTCGGGGAAGGTAAGGGTTACCGGCAAAACCAAGTTTGCATTGGCAACGATATCCTAGTTCGTGCTCCGGATCATAACACTCTGCGTTTCGTTTACAAAGGCACTTGCCAGCTGCCTTGGCCGCTGAACAATTCTCAATCCCAATGGCCCAGTTGAATACTGCAGGAACTGTTAACTTGAACGCTCACATTTTTAACTCCGGTGGGAATGGAGGCTTGGCAACAGCCAATCCCGGAACATTCTCCATCGATGACATCTTCTAGTTTGACGCATTTAGTCATGCATCCCGTTTGATATGTCTTATTATTGCCGTGTCGAATTCCCATAAACCAGGAATAGGTGTCGCAACCTATTGCTACTAATATGTTTTTGGAGCTTGACAGCGTAAATGAGACTAGATTGAGTTCGGCCCACCAGCTACCAACACGATACCCTGTTCGGTTATAACAATCAAAAGAAACATTGATATTTGTCCGAAGTTCAGCATCAGTGACTGATATGTTGAGCACTTCAATATTTGTACCAAATATTGGTGTAGAAGGACTGGTACTATCATTAAACTGGATATTGAAGTTGGAGTCTTCTTTAAAGTAGCAACCCTCTTCGATACCAAATGATATGGAATGCTAACGTCTCCACACTTACCAGTGCAGTGCGGAGCGATAACTAAGGGTGGTTTGGCGTATGCCACCGTGAGCGGTGTTAACGCCCAATACACAACCACAGCTACGTTAATAATAAGCAAGTGGCTCGGGTTGCTCATGTTTGGTTTCAGAGTAATACTTTAAGGTTGTGCGT
>SNQN01014624.1:0-10142 GCA_008642245.1 Bassia scoparia | reverse complement strand
AAGCCAAAGTATGGTGTTTGATTGATTTTAAATGAACCCAAAATTGATACTGATCGATAAAAAGTCAAGAAATTGTAGAAAGACTGCATTTCACTTTGGTCTTGGATATTCTATACCATGTTTTTTTGCCATGGAAAGAAAGATTCTAAGTGTTTGCTTTCGTTATTGGTTGCAGCAGCTTCTAGTGTATGTTACTGATTTCATTATTGAGAACSGCGATCGTTATTCTTGGCTGTGTGTGTTAATTAAGGGCGAATTGGGTATCGGGGTCAGGTATCTTGGCCGTGCTGATTGATTGTGATTCTGACAATGTTGTTTATTGAGAAATAAAATCACATTGAGTTTATCTTATCCTTACCTGGTTCTTGTTCATGTCTGTGTATGAAGGGAAATTTTCGCAAAGTCAACTTCTGTCAATCATGTGGCGGCCCCGTGAAGCATGAGATACCTGATGGAGATGAGAAGACGAGAGCTATTTGTACATTATGTGGCAAAATTTCCTATCAGAATCCTAAAATGGTAAGAAGCTATTGACTGAGCTCTAGTATTTCATAATCAATGCAATGTAGCACGTCTGCATGTAATCTATAATGTAAATGGTAGGAGGTAATTAGACATTTTACTTCCCTAATTTGTATTTTGTTGTGTAATGTGTTAGAAATCTATCATCAAGATGCCATTGATTTTGTTTGGATATTATCCTTAATACAAGGCATTTGTAGTTTCACTTAGGTTTTCTTAATCGAAATGATTATTTTTATACCAAGAAGTGATAAACTTGTTTTCTCGTATAAATTTTAAGAGGACTTACGTCTAGATCTTTTGCTCCTTCACTCTCTCAGCTTTTTGCMAAAAAGTAACCAATCAATCCAAGTATTATTCTCATAATTGGGTCGGCTACCAAAGTAATTGATGACCACTCATTTGACATGCATCTCACACCTTCATGCTCTCTTGACCTCTGTGACCAATTATTGAAATGGCAAGTAAACTCAAGCTCCAAAATATTTACTTAAAGGGTTCAACTCACCACCATCACAACCACCTATATACCTAAATCTAATGGCAACTTTTAAAGTTGAAATTGGCTTACCAAACAGTTGCCGTTCTAATCAAGCTCACATAGAAGAGCACATAAAAGCAAGAAAAGTTTTAACCTATTTCATTTTATTTTTTAGTTTAAAAAAACCGATGAAGAACGGAACACAAAGTATTATTTTTTTATAAAAAAAATTTGAATGTTAATTCCCTTGAACGTGATTATTGCTCAAGTTCTTAGTCTTTCCAAGACTTTGTGTGAATGTACTTTGGCGTGACCTTTTGAGTAAATATTGATGATTAACATGGTGTGTGACTAAGACTGATTACTTGAGCTGCACTTTAACACATTATATGTCTAATTTGAGTACTTTGGTCTATTAGGGCTTTGGCTCTTAGCTGCTAACGAATAGCGCGCCTCAGGCGCACTGGCTCAAGGCATCTTCGGGCTTAGGTAGAATGGGCTTTTTATAGGGTGAGGCGCACTCCCACCTACAAGAGCGTGCGCCTTAAGTGAGGCACCCTTTGCGCTTTTTTGGCAAGTAGTTAACCTGAGTTATTACTTGATGTGTTTCCATTGTTTATAATATTATGTCTACAAAGGACTACCTAAAGGTTTTTTAAAGTTTCATCAATTTTTTGTATGTAAGAGGCCTTTTCACTAAAATTTTAGCACCACGAAACAAAAGAATACTATATGCTAGGGCGCCTCGCCTACAAGAGGCCGTCGCGCCTTGGATTGCCGCCTTGGTGTGCCTTGTGCCTTTAAAACTAAGTTTGGCTTCTCATTGAGCTGGTTCTAATTTATTTAAGTCGTGTTCTAATGGAAGAATACAATGCAATGTTGATTACAACTGTTGTCATACTTGGTTTGAAGGCTCCATAGTAATGTTGTTTCTCTTGTTTTAAGTTTCCTATTACAGCAGACTAGTGGTTGCTTATTTTTCATTGCATGAGAATAGGATGGAGAATGGATGAGATGTGGTTCATTAGATCAAAGCAGAGTTAAATTGAATGAGGGAGCTTGGCATTGTCATGTTTCATGAAGTTTGAATGTGGCAGAAATGTTATGCTACGTTGGATATATTGGGCATACAAGAAAGGATACAATTAAGAAAGAGGTGTATTCGAAAGAAGGTAGGGGTACTCATTGAAAATTGTGATAGGAAGCCTTAGCTTGTTGGTGCATGACAAATAGGAAATAGAGGCACTTGTTCAGTTTTTGTTATTACGCATACTCAACAGCAAAGTTGTAACAAATGCATTACAAATATGATGAAGCTTGCTATCCTTGCTTAAGTATGAAACGAAAATACAGTATTAGACTTGTATGGTCTTTTATGATAACATTGGAACTTATGTGATTCTGAAACAGACTACAAGTCTTAAAAGTCAAAATAATACTTTTATTTTACTTTCGTGATTTTTTCTAATTTTACTTTGATTAATGACTAATCTATTTTGAGGGAAAAACTAAAAATTCTTATTTCACTTAATGAAGATTCCTAGGGTTTTGAATTGCAGTCTCAAAATCAGTTGTAGCGATAAATTTTTGTTAGAGCGTGATATGAAGAAGCATATATGACATGCGTCGTGAATCATGTTTGATATATGATTATGTTACGGTTCATATGACTTTTTATTTATTTTTTTGCTGTGTCAACCTTATTGCTTTTGTTGCTGGTCCCTTTTGATTAATATTGTGATCTCACAAAATCATATGGAGTGAATAGTTTGGCAACACAACCTTTAACTTGGTCTTACTGTTGACAGGTCTTTTCTCTGGATTCCACCTAACAGCATACCTTCCATGAAAAATTTTGGTTATGGCCGGAGAAGAAATTTGAAAATTTGCTCAATTATTTGGGTTAATTTGTAAGACTTTAAAATGTTAAATGAAACTATGTTTTACTATTAAATCTATAATATTTCATGTCTGAAGTGTGAGGATGAAGCCGGTAAGGACTGGGCGGTGTTTACTATGTAAGCTAAAAGGTAACCATTTGACGGCTGTGGCAGTGTGAGATCATTAGTTATAGGAGTGCTTCATTTTGTAACATGTGTTATCATATGGATTTTGGCTTATTTAGTTATCCAATTGTTATAGGTCGTGTGTTTGTCTCATTGAGCATGAGAACAAATCTACTTTGCAACACGGAACATTCAACCTTCTATGGCCGATGGTGAGTGTTTACTTCGTTGAGACAGTTGTTTTGGTGTACATAAGTAGTAAAGATGCAATAATTATTTTGATCAACGATTATATTGCTTTCTACCCTTATATTATAAAGTTTTTTAGACATTGGGGATATTAATTTACTTAGGACTCTTCTGCTGGTTTTTATGGCAAATGGGTGAATCTGCTAGCAGAAGGGCGATGAAGGAGACCCAGGAAGACAGCGGTGCAGAAATTGAAATTTCTGTCACCGTTTTGCCTCAACCAGACATTGCCGCTAATTGGCCCAAGTAAGTGGAGTGTTGTTTTTTCTGCAAAAGGTCAATTATGATAGATGGTCCTCGCTCATAATTCAATGCCTTCCTGCAACGCAGACCTACATAATTTTCCTTGGCCAAGCCAAGAAGCCACATTCTCACCTGGTCCGAGTCAAAGTTGAGTGCCGAATGTTTCCTCTTGGATGAAATACCTTTGATTCGCTCTCCATGTTCGTCAATGCTTGTAACTTTTAACAAACTGGATATAACAAGATATTGGGTTCTCATTAATGCTCGAGTGCGTAACATGATTATATAATTTGTTGACTATACCCCTGTTATCAGTATGCAGAAGAATATGAGGTTGGACAAACCCAAGTTCCAGTCTATGGTACCCATCAATAAAACGGTACTTTCACAACAAAGTACTCTCTTTTTGTTCTTAATCCATTGGATTTGATGACTTTGAGGTTAGAAGTGTAGTGGAGGTGGATCCATCAGGTGAGTTATGGGGGTAAGAGGGATTTTTTTTTCAGAACAGAAGTGTAAGTCGGCTTTTTTTTTAATGGAAAAGTGTAAGTAGGCTAAGTCTTTAGAATTGAACAAAAATTGGAAGTAGGATGATCAATAAGGAATGGAGGAATCAAATGCCATTGGATTTGTCTTATCTTGGTAATGATATTTTTGCCATTTTATAATTTGAGATATGTTTTTTACTTCATGTTTTGAAGGAAAAAAAAAAACTGCCTCCTCGAGTCCATATCCAAGATTTGGATTTTTAATTGTGTATCCCCTAGTCCTTGTTTAAAATTTTAATGTCCAATGCTTGTACCCATACCAGAGTGTGACACCGGGGCACTATAGCTTTCTGTCTCCTTAATGAGCTCTAAACATAGATATTATATATTGACAGTGTGCCTCTTTCTTCAAGCTACGTATGTTACATTACAAAAATTATATGCCCTTCCCCTAAATATTAGTTCTTAGTGGYAGTAGATGTTTTAGTGCCATGGATTCAGCCAAAGGCTGACAAAATAACTGCTAGCCAGTTAGGAGCATAGCATTTCTCTACTAATTGGACTACTATTTCCATTTTGTGGACTCGTGGAGGGAGGTACGAAGGGAGGATGGTTTTAGACTCATCATCCAATTGTGCGGTTTGTGCCTCATCTTCTTGTTAGGGTTCTGAATAATCTTCCATCTTGTTTGACTCTATCTAGTGTTTCTTCACTTTTACTTCCACTGGGCATACTTTTTGCTTATTTTATTGCTCTAAGATGTGTTAGTTTTGACCAAACAACACGTCATCTTATATGCCTTCATCAAACACTCTGTGAAGTAATTTTTCTGCTATTCATGGTTTAATCTCATCCCTTAATCCATTTACAGTTTTGCACAGTACTGATTACAAGTTTATTTTTTGCTGTTTCTTTCCTCCATTTTTATTACTTAATAGAGGAACTTTCCTCATTACTTATTCTCCTAAATGTTTTTTTATGACTTTAATCATGCTGACAGACCTGGAACCAGCCCTTCTGACATAAACGCCTTCACTCTTGATTATCATCTACAATTATGACAGTGAGGTAATGATTTAATTGGGTTTATTAAAGTAACTTGGTGAGATGGATTAGAATCTATAATTTTTAATGTACTCTWTAAGGCTGATCAATTCACTCACAACTAACTGCAGGGTATTGATACATCGAACCAGGAGAGAATGCTTGAAGCAGCTCCGCTTTGCATTTAACTTGACAAYTGATTTACACCTTCAACGGTTCAACCCTCTACCTRGTCTTGGAAATCCTTTCTTAGGGCAGCTTCCGATTAGATTTAAGCCAAAAATGAATACACGTATGAGCTGGTGTTAGGCTTAATTAGATCTACTTCATAGCAACAGAGGTCAGTGTATGGTACTGCTTGCTCATTGATGTTTCTGGACAGATAGCAGTCAGCAATTTGGCATCGTGAAAGAACTACGACTGGGGTATGTATGATTTCTGTGATTCGMCAATTGTGGTGTATCAATAGAATTTGTGTAGTTTGCATTGAGAGCCATCGAGGGCTTAGGTATCACCTCTCAAATCTTGTTTGGTTATTTGTTGCAATGAAATTCGCTCTCAATAACAGATATATATGCCGATGCCACAATGTTATACATGTAATGTACATTTGTCATTAATGATTAGAGAAGATTTTGTTTCTGCGCTTGAAACCTCTCAATCATATCGGACAAAGGTAAATCAATGGTTGTTTATTTCAGAGATAGAAAAAAATGTTCTTCATAAATATAATTACAATGTGGAAAAATCTACATTCACTTAGCAAAGAAAATGCCTACGTGTTTATTTCACCAATGATGTCCTAAGAAAATGGGACTTTCCCGTAAAAAAAAAGTAGAAAATGTGACTCTGAAAAAAGAATCTAACCAAATAAAGTGCAAGTCACGTGTTCAATTTAATTAACGTCATATCTACTATTTAAGGTATTTTTAGACAAAATGCTTTCAATTTCAATAACGCACGTCGTATCTTCTAATATATATATAAATATATATATATATATATTGAGGAGGGGGAAGAGAAGTCATATAATGGCATTAGATAATAAGATCAGAATTCAATTAAAACTAACATGTCCTTCGGGTAAATGTAGATGTACGAAAAATGGAACACTAATGAAAATAACCCAAAATAGAAGTTGAACAACAAAAAAATAGGAGTATTTTTATACCACGCGATGGTGTTGGTTTATTTTGACCAGATTTTTTAAATTAAGTTGCAACAGAATCATAATGGAGGATATGTTGTGCCTAATATGAAAATTTAATGGTCAAATGTTTAGTTGAAAATTATTAAGGTTTGGGGCATTATAATTATTTCATACTGTATTAGGATAATTTTTTCAGATGTAAATTAATTCTCTCAAATTTATTTTTTCCTGTATGATCAGTTGCAAATTGATTATGGTAACAATGAAGGAAAGTAATTTAATTTTATTTTTGTAAAAGTTATTAAAATAGCTAATGATTTTTGTTATTCTGATTGGTTTTTTCATGACCAATGCCATGATTAACAAAAGGAAAATAGTGTAAATTTTAAATATTTTAAGTGGAAACCACACGCCTCCCCCTTCCCTAAAGTTACTCGTTGTACACTTGTAACAACAAAAAATTACAACACGACCAAAGTAATAAAATTAAAGGCATGTTTGGTTTGACATTAGGGAAAGGAATGGAAACAACAAAGGGTTAAAAGAAAAAATAAGATTCACTTTTTATGGATTAATGTTTGCTTAAAGTTTATTTTGCCTTCAATTTAAAAAAAGCCTTGACAGTGAGATTCTTTCTCCTCCTCCTCCTCCTCCTCTCCCTCTTTTCCATTGCCACCTTCCAACACTCCTCTCCTTTATTGTTCACTGCTCACACCACCCACCCCACCAACTCTCTTATCAATGTGCGTTGTTTGTTTTGCCGTCCCTCACAGCTTCGTCGCCCCTTCTTCCCCCCCCCTCTCAACGCAATCAATTGTTGTTAATAAAATACTTACCAAGAAATGTCCACAACATTCAACGCCATATAGATAACAAAAGGAAGTCAATAACAGATATGCAATATAAAAAAAAAAACTCACATCTAGTACGGGTAGATGATGGTCAATGGGGTCGGATCTGACAGAAGGTCTAGTGGATCCAGATCCACCATTTTGAATGATCCAATTCCGTCCATATCCATTGGGTTTAAAATTTAAGATCCATATCCAGAATCCGCTGATCTAGTGGGGTCTTGGGTCTTAAAAAATGGGTCCAAAAATGGGTCTTCCATATAGTAATTTTAAAGAAAAAAATTAAACATACAAATTAGTAATATACGCTCCTCCCGAACGAATCAGTGCAACCTTCATTTGGGCAGCTTTTAAGAAGAGTTTAAGGTGTAAACGAGCGAATTAATAAAATAATTTAACACAAACAAGAATAAAGAATATAGTGTTACCATCTTAAAATTATTTTATTTAATTGCTCGTTTACACCTAAAATCTCTTCCTTAAAAAAGCGTGCCCAAACGAAAGTTTGCAATAAATCGTTAAGGAGGAAAAGTAATGTTAACAATTAACAAACAGTGATTAATGAAACTGAGAAAGAGTGACTAGCTTATTAACCTATTGAAAAACCCAAAAAATAATATAAGACATGTAAGAAATATATATAATTAAATATATGGGGTATGTGGGTTGATCTGGTCCGACTTCATTGGACTCAGATCAGACCATTTTTGTAGCTTAGATCCAGATCCGACCTAGATCCATGAGTTTAAAAAATTCCAGACCTAGAACCTTAAAAATGATCTGGGGCGGTCCTGGCCAGACCATCCTAATTACGAGATAAACCCATGTGACCACTGGTTAAAAATATATGTTACGTCTAAGCTACTTACGTAACTAGTTTTTACTTGCGTTGCACGAATAATATTTTTGAATTGGACTTTATCTTTTATACGGAGATAATTTGTAATATTAAGCGTAGAATTAAAAAATAAAAGCCAAACATGAAAAAATAAGAGAAGAAAACAACGTTGATATAAAATGGTCAACATGTCTTTACTGAACAACGAAATGATTGTTATTTCTTACATGTAATATTTAAGATTTTAAAGAGGTTAAGAATGTTTTGATGTCGATACCTTAAAAATATTATAAGTACGTATCATCGTGCATATTGTTTTTTTTCCCTCTTCCTGAAAAAGTTTCAAGTGAAATTTAATGGACATTCACTCAAAAAAAGCACACAAAGATATAATTATATAATAAAAAACAAATAAATAATATGAAATCTAATTAATAAGAAGGGAAAAGAACGACAATATCAAGCAATTCTCCATGGTGTAAATGAGGACTCTTCAAAAATTCTAAATAACAAACTACGCTCAACCATGGGAGAAGAAAATAAATTGTCCTACTGCAAGCAAACCCGCCAAACCAAGCAGAACCCTGTTCAGACAAGCAAATCTATTATAGCTAACTAAGAAGCAGAACATCCTAGGACAACTGTCAAAGCGTCGTAAAAAAAATTCACGCCCAACAATACCTTTATTTGGTTTATGGAGTATGTCTACAATATGGGCCTGACAATTGTGAAAAGAAAAGAAAAACATGTCCGCGCATTCATGTTACCCAAACCATCATCTCGTCCAATTAATTGATCCATCCCCTACCTCCCTCAAATTCATATATGAAAAACCCAATACTTTTATATAGAACACAATACTAAATAAAGATTAATTGCTATTGTAGAATTTATTGATATAGTTCTGACTATTGAGTTCCCTTATTATGAATACGGAGTATAGGTAATTGGCCAAATGGGGCAATGGGAACATGAAAAAATAAAGAGCTTTTGATTTCAAAATAAATATGAGCTAATTGTTGATCATTGTAAGTGATATACATGCTCTCAATATTGATTTGAAGATACAATAAATAAACAGCACTCCAAACTAAGTAATTTGTTAAAATTGCCACAAAAGAAAACATATAATCGTACAAAGTAATTATTTTGAGATTTTAAGAACCGTACAATAATAATTTCGGTGCTGGGAATTGAAAACTGGATCCATACAAACTCCATACTTAGGCCCTGTTTCTTGGCTTATTTCATGGTACATAAGTTAAGTTCATTCAGTCATTACCTAACCTAATACCTCCCATAAAAAGTATATTAACATTCAGGTAGTAAGTTAATCAGTTCAATTCAGTTAAATTCAGTGCAGCTCATTCAGTCTAAAAGAAACAGGCCCTTAATGGAGTAACTATGAAAGGCCACCATCACGCCCATAAGCGTCATCACAAAATTGAACACAACCTAGCATTGACAAATGTACAAGCTTAATTTAATATCTTCTATTGATGACTTAAACAAATTATTTTTAATGAAAAACAATCTACGATACATAGTAACTATGTCATACTGTGCATAGCACGGTCTAATCTAGTTATTATATTAAGTAGAATATATTACGTACAATTCAAACCATCACTTAAACACCTTCTATAGCTATTTACCAATATTTAGATTTCCTATGTATAGGCTAACAAACTATCTTCTTTATTTTTACGCTATGCAACAACAATTTGTTAATTTTTTACAACAAATAACATTTTAATTATTATTTTACCAATTGATTTATAATTCTTATCACGACTGAAACAAAAAGATAACAAAACCAATTTAAGAAACCGGTGGTTTAGATAAAAACCGATTCTCTTAATAAGAGACCGATACATAAAAACTGTCCTTTTCTAAAAAACCGATCATCAATAACACTCCTAGCTGTGTTATTTACTTTGCGAGCCACAAGTTCAACAAAGAACATGGAATTCCTTTACCACCCCCATCCCCATATTCAATCAAATATATACCACGGCTGTCCTCTCCTCCGCCTTACAACTCTAATCCTCCCTCGCTCCTTCCTCAATCTCACACATATTCACTTCTCCCTCCCTTACTCTTCTAGCCCTCTTCATCAAATACAACTTAAGCACTCCAACAGACGCAGTGGCCCTACATCGCTCCCAATTGTCTCGAAGTGCCTGACTCTAAACTCGTTTTTCCGTTGGTCTCATTGGTAAATTTCTTGATTTTATATTTTTTCGTTTTCTGTTTTCTATTTTCGTTCG
>SNQN01014623.1:0-10142 GCA_008642245.1 Bassia scoparia | reverse complement strand
TTTACCCGCCCCGATGGGACCACTTATGCTGGCAATTGGGGGAATGTTGCCGGCAGTGATCAGGACGGGCCGGTCGAGGTCGAGGTCGACGTCGACGTCGATGTCCATTCGGGGGCTAAGAAGCCGGCTGGGAGGAGGACGGGCTCCGTTGATGCCGCCCGGGGGAGTGTGTCGGAGAAGGGGGTCAATTTTCCTAGGATATGTATATGGGAGGCGGATGAGGATGCTGGGGATATCACTTGTGATATTATTGATAATTCCGAGGCCTCCAAATTGTATAGGGCTGCTAGTCAGAATTCCAATTTGGAGGTCGGTGCTTTGAACCACAAGAAGAGCCCTAAGGCTGCTTTGAGTAGGAATCAAAGTCCCAAGAACTGGAATAATGGTAGTAATCATAATCATAATAATAATGGGGGTTCTACACCTTATTGGTATGGAGGTGGGTGTGATGAGATTAAGAAGCCTGGTCAACCGATATCGAAAGGCCATAGGAACTATGAGCTTATGCTTAATTTGCAATTGGGTATCAGGTAATCTACTAATGCAATTCAATCACATTGTCTTCCTAATGTACTAATGGAGGTGTGTTTTTATTCAATTTGACAAACATGGTACCTTTGATTTTGATCATCCCGTTGAATTTTTATGATTGGAAAAATATAGGTATTCGGTTGGGAAACATGCTTCGAAAACCCGTGATATTAAGGCCTCCGATTTTGAGCCTAAGGAGAAATTTTGGACTAGGTTTCCACCAGAAGGATCCAAACACACACCTCCACATCAATCAGTTGATTTCAAATGGAAAGACTATTGTCCAATGGTGTTCAGGTAAATGAAAYGCAGTTTGATGTCATGAGTTTTTGCTTTGCTTGTGCAATATGCTGATTTTTTGTTCATTGTTGTTGTATGTGGGCTGAAATGGATGTAAAGACATTTGAGAGAGCTATTTGCAATTGATCCAGCTGAGTATATGTTAGCTATCTGTGGAAGTGATGCTTTAAGAGAGTTTTCATCCCCTGGAAAGAGTGGGAGTTGTTTCTACTTAACTCAAGATGATCGGTACATGATCAAAACTGTTAAAAAGGCAGAGGTTAAGGTCAGTAACTACYTTTCATAGATAAACAATTCTGTGTGCTCSTTCCCTTTTGCCATAATTTCTCTCCGGGAATTGCTTCTCACAATTGGTTATGTGCTTGGGAATCCATGTCAGGTACTCATCAAGATGTTGCCAAAGTACTACGAGCATGTTTCCAAGTACAAGAATACTTGTGGTTAACCGAAGTTTCTTTGGTTGCATTGTGTCAACTCAAAGCAATGGGTGGTCGAAGGTATGTTTCTTTCTTCTAAAGTCCAGTAACATTTGAATAGTTTGGTGTTGGAAAATTAATTTTTCCTGTAATTTGCTGCATAATAGACGCGATTCATTGTCATGGGAAATTTGTTCCACTCTGTATACCGTATACATAAAGATTTGATCTAAAGGTTCTTCCATGGTCGGTCCATTGACAGCCTGAGGTGAAATTGATGAAACTACCACCCTGAAGACCTTGACCTGAACTTTGGTTTTCGCTTACAACATTTGGTTCGAAGAGCTTTTGAGGTCAGTTCTTTGACTTCTTTCGAACTTCTATTTCAATTCTGTTCATGCATCAGATTTGTACTAAATTAATCAATCAATCAAAGCCTTCATCATAGATTTGTACTAAATGCATAATTAATGTGCTAAGCAGGCAAGTTGGTAGAGATTGTGAATCGTTCATCGCTAGAATTTTGGTATTAATCAACATCATCAAGCTTCATCATAGATTTTGTACTAATGCATATTTAAATGTGCTAAGGCAGGGCACGGTTGATAGAGATTGTTGATTCTTAGAAGCAGAGAAAATTATGGATTATAGGTCTTTTGATTGGTTCTTCAATTTCCGTGATAGGGTTGTCCAAAGTAATCGACGTTGTCCACCGTATGGTATACTAGTCCTTTCCTGAAATGCTCACTTATTTTATCTTAGATACTACTATTATTTGGTTTTTGGGCAGTGAAGACTGGGTAAGCCTCTGTCAAAGTGGATATCAACATTTCAACTGTTTTTACCCCTTTTTCAGGAAGCGGAGGGAACAGCGTCCAGATCATGAATTCACCCCGAGGGTACGAGATATTTGAGCAGGGACTCGAATGGTATAATGGAAGGAAAAGTAAGTTTGGCGCTTTTTTTACTTCCAAATATTGCAAGTGTATATTTTTAGCTTCAAGCATAAAGTATCCTTTTTAGTGCAAATCTTGGCAACTACTTTTGTTTTGGCTCCAACCTACGCCTGAGAGTTGATCCTCTAAACTCCCTTCATCTCATTTGTCATATCTTCTGTGGTTGTTAGAAATGTTGGGGTCGGAAGAGCATTCAGATTCTCCGCACTATTTTAAGTCTGAATTGTGGCAGTGACTAGTTTGATTCTATTCATCAGATTCCTGTATGCTGCTGAGAAACTAATTTGGAAGTTTGGAACTGATTTAGAACTTAACGCGAATAAAGTTGGAGCATACCAAGTTTAAACTGGAACTCATTTGTCCGAATTAAGTGAAAAACTTAGTTGAGCAAAATGCAGCGTCAAGGATAACATTGAATTGGGTTGACTAATGTACTGGTCCAGACACTTCTTCCACCGACTATGTTGACGAATTGGCAATTGTGTAACATCTAACAGGCATTGGAACTCTCTGAGTTCAATTTAATTTCATGTTTGTTGTCGTGAATATATCTTAGTTCGTGCCATAATAGTTTCCCCATTGAGTCATGGACTCCTTGAATGCATTGCGCAAGAGTAAATGAAACATGGTTTGTTTTGTCAATTTCTATAAATTGTATGAACCTACTGTAGGCTATTGGTCCAGATATTAACTGAACTGTGGTCCAAACGAAATTGAAAATGGGGTTCAATTGTGGTAGTTGAGCAGCTGGGAAAATGCCGTATACTATTACTGGTTATTCCTCTGAAGTCCAAATTGCTTTAATACTGGACGATAATTTATGATGGTTGATTCTCTTAAAGTTTTGTGAGTGCCAATAACTCAATCAGTCATTTATGAAATGATTCAACGGTCTGTGATGGTAGGGGAGTAGTAAATATGGCTATTGTATGCGGCTTTGGCGGTGTTAATGAGCTGTTTTATTATCTTCAGTTATGTGGTGGTTTCTCTCTGGTTTTGGGAGTTGATTCTGCCTAATACTCACCAAATTGGACCTGGGTGGTGCTAAAAATATAATACTTGAACACTGTCTTAGTGACCACAGAACATGAGTCCGTAGCTCGAGCCAAAATTGGTATGATGTGGGAATAGGTACAAGCTGGACATAAATTATAGTTAAAGAAAACACGAATACGTTAAAAAACTTTGGGATAGTTTTTTCCTCATTGATCATAACACGAGTCGACCTTACGTGACTATGTTTTAGAGTATTAATTAAATATTAGGAATTAGTAACGGAACATTTACTAGTATGTTATTTATTTAAAGTCTTCCAATGCAGCATTGCTCGTGTTGCTTCGTGATTTGCGCCATTATGATTTATATGTTGTGTCAATGACACAGTGTATTTTAATAGTAAGTCGGAAGTTTAAGAATTGATAATCGTACATCTCTATGAGTAGTATAATTTAAGTCTTCGCGGCAATCAGAGGTTGCTAAGTCATTAATGATTGTAGTGAGTTTATTATGACGTTCAAGGTAATGAAGGTGGTTTTTTTGACATGCAAGGAGCATTCATTCCGTCTTGGAGCAAGAACTGCCGCAGCGAGCAGAGCGAGTATGCACGGACAGAATCGAAACACAAGTAAACAGTGAAGTGGGACGCCACGAGTGTAAATGGTGGTGGGGAAGGTATTTTGTGTAGTTTTTTATTTTGGTATCATTGAACATCCTCCAAAGATTATGATATCAGCAAAAACTCGAACAATGATGCTTACAAGTCCTTGCAAGTGGATCCGCACGTCCATATCTCGGCTGGTGGATCCTAAGCTCTACTCCAAAAGGTTCGGATTTATGCATCGCGTCCTTTGTGGAAGATGAAGTACAGCATAAACAATGACTTATCTTGGAATCACACCATATACATCATTGTTTGTTAGCTTGGCAACCCAACGTAACGAGCAGCACTCGGGGGGTTATTAATTAACATGAACTATCATCACGAAGCTTCTCCTCTAGCCATCAACGTGGCTCGTCCAAGCATGCGTAGTAGTACACATATTTTTGACGTGGTGGGCTCGAATTTTTTGGGATCAGCCTTAAAACTGTCAAGACTGTGGGGGGTTACCGATTACTCCACAACAACAACAACAACACATTTGTACATTGTTTTTAGGCATCAGCTTTGTATTGAGTTGGGGACATAATTTTGTATTACAGTGTGGTCTTGGCCAGTCATTTTTACTTTTGTATATTTTTTCGGGTTCTTTTATTTTTATTTTTTCGGTTTTTCTTTTCTGGGAATTTGAGAGTACAGGATAGGAAGAAAAAAAAACTTGTTTCCTGGGAGTAAAAGAAATAGGAATTTTTAATATAATTGTACAGTTGAAAACAAAGGCACGTTTGGATAACATAGTGAAATGTTTCTTTCCTACTCTTTTATTCTTGTTAATCTCCTTTTTGTTTCTTGTGTGGTAAATGGTAATGCCAATTTAATACAGATCTTCAATTCATGCTGACCAAACAAAGCTGTACTGTACTGGACCACCTGTCTCACTTGTTCACAATAATTTTCCTTATTCATGTTTTTATTTTTTCATTACTCTCCCCATTCAAAATATTCATATCCCTTTGGAAAATACGAATTCTTAAATATTTTTTGCCCATAAAAAAAATAGAATTTTATTTCGCAAACAAAGAAGTGATACATCTAAATATCTAATACTCGATTTGTATTTTAATATACTCAATTTTAAAAGTAATGTGAATATTTTGATACAGAGAAGGAATTAAATATTAATTTAATGAATTCATTAAAATGGGGTTGGTTTGCTTGCTTTTTCAGTGAATTGGCTAATTGGCTAATTGGCTTGTATAAAAAGAAGAGCAAAAGCATAGTATTTAAAGATTCAAAGTAATGTGGGGATACCATATCATATGTTGCCTTGACCCATCAACCCTTCGTTGTTGCTCTTGTCAGTTGTCCCCCCCTTGGCCCCTTGTTCATTTTGAAAGAAACTATTCCTCATTCTTGTAGCCTGGGATCACTTAATACATATGATTCTCTTTTTAATTATTGGTTAGGGTTTTCCAATATGATTTGACATTCCAAACTTATGCTATAAATTGTCACATTCCAACTAGACAATGTGTATCAAAAAAATTGCAAAATTTGAAGTCAATAATATGAAGTAGAGTACCAACTATTCTAATTAATCATGTTTTGGGGAGTAATCGCGATTTTCTTAACTTAAGTCAATATTGAATCTTTTCTACGCTTTTAATAGTTATTGTAGGAGTACGAATGTGCAACAACATAGATTTTATTTTGCATTATTATTCGTGTACGATACGTGAAGTACTTCGTGTTTCATTTTAATACCATTTTAGAAGCAACACTTGGGGTTGTTTTTGTTGACTAAGAAATTAATTGGTTATTTTTTGAAATTTTTATATAATAAAACTTTTTTTTTCTCATGTTCTATTTTGACAACAAATAAACCCGAAAGAAATTTTAGGTTGAGATTCTACATACCTATTCTCACAATGTATTAAATCGGGAGCAAATAAATTAATATTATAAGGGAAATTCTTAGGTAGAGCCCAGTTTTTACTTTTTCTACAATGGTAAGCTTTTTGAAAAAAAATGTACCGATAGACCCAGTTTTTACTTTTTCTACATGGTACGGTGGAAATTTATATGGTAGACCCAGTTTTTAAACACTCCAAAACTTTTCAAAATCTTACCATGTAAAAAACAGTAAAAATTGGGGTTTACCCAATAGAATTCCCTATTATAAAGGGAAATAATACTTGTTCTTAAAGAGAGATAGCAACTACAAATAAGAATTTATCATGCATTAATAGTTATTATTGTCAATTAATCATGAGATAATAACAAATAAGTTATAAATTTATTAAATTATAATTAACTTAATTTTATTAAGAATATGAAATTTTGGGGTGGTTGAAGCAATAGTGGGTTACAATGTACAAGTGACCTTTGTCATGTGTCATAACTCACAAATCACAATATACTTTGGCAATAAATCATTTTGTTTGCCAAAAAAACATGGCTTAAATCGAAAAGGACCAAACTAAAGAAGCTGATGTAATATCACGTTGGCACTTTTGCTAATGTCCAAAACCTTAAACAAATATTTTCTGAGAGAGTTACCTACGTTATACCACTATTAATTATTTATAACACACTACTACATTTTTGTTTCAAATTTAACTACGGCATTATAAACGATTAGACAATTTTTTTCTTTCTCTATTTTACGTCAAATTTGTTAACAATTAATTTGAAACAGTAAGTCACCATGCTAATGGTCATTTATAGAATTGTTTTCTTGAAAAGACGATTTGCTTAAAGTGTCTAATTTGAGTTTAAATAATATGATTAATGGTATGGTTGGGAAAAAGACCAATGTGGTTGGTATCATCCTCGTCTTTCATTTTTGTGCTTCTTTTCCATCGTTTCATGGTTTTTCAGTGATGTAAATCACGATTAACTTTACCACTTCTAACTGTTTTTTTTATCAACTTTTATATTAATATTAATAGTAAACTGATTCAAAGGGCAAATTAAAAGATCATAATCAATTTGTTGACTGATAAGGATGTAAGACAAATTAGCGTCAAGCCAAGTTTGTCCTCCACTCATGTATGCATGCAACTAATACATTAATATCAAGAAAGTATCATGTCAACGGATTGCAAAATAAATTTATTCGATCAGATATAGTGACCTTTTGGTTAAATATTTAACCCTTTTTTATCAATATTAGTGACCTAATCATTATCACTATATTGATGTAAATGAAAATGAATCACTATATTGATATAAAGGGTACTACATGTTTATTGGCACAATAAATTTATTGTCACTTTTTTTCTGATGCTTACAATCCTTCCGTAATTAATTATAATTATTTAAGAATAAGTACATGGTTTCTTTATATAGGCGGTCGCAGGTGTACTAAAAATTAGGTAATCTATCACTTTAATTTTTAAGCTACTATTATGGTTTTAATTAATTACTACTCTTAATGATATTAGTATGATATAAACATTGCATTTATAAAATAAAAAGTTGAATTTGTATAATTTTTTGGTGTACCATCCGGACATTCGGTTTTCTTATTGAGCCTAATCCGGATTCGAGATCAGTTTGGGTGGTTAGGTTTCATCCTCTCCTAAAATTATTGTTACAATGGGGATCAATCCAGGTCCTCCTTACCAAATGTAGTCTCAATTACCACTCACTAACATCAACTTGGTATTTTGTAAAATATTTTTAAAGATGTTATTCAGGTGCATGATTTGTAGTTTGATAAATTATATTGGTAAGATAATGTGACCATTTTCTTTACTCGACAACTAGATTAGTCCTCGTAGATGTATAATATACAATATGATTTTCACAAAATATTGTTATTTTTTTTAATCAAAAATATGGTTAAAAATTTAGAGACCAATGCAAAGACAATAATTTCATGATATTGATGTGTCATCAACTAAGACATTGACACGTGTCATGATCTCAACAGAACATGAATAAAGGAAAAAAGAAAATAAAAAGGCTATGAATGGCTAAAGATGGAAAGGAAGAAGGAACAATCACCGCGCGATACTTTGGATCATCTAAATGATCCAGAGGGAATACAAATCCCTTATACATACCCCAAATGGGGAGATGTGAAACATTCAATTATTAGCAATATGTGCACAATTTCCCAAAAAAGCTACCAAAAGAAGTAATAAGCGACAACCTAATAGGCAACCTAATTTTTTTCTCTTTCTTTGCTTCTATTACTCATCTTCTGTTACGCCCTAGCGACGAGTTATAACTTGGGCATCGAAGGGGAGGTACCCCGAAGAATTATTATCCTTTGTTCAGGTGGTTCAAAGACCTAAGCGGGAGCTCATCAAGCCTTAGACGTCTTTGGTAGCATGTAAGAGGAAGCCTACCAAGACCGCACATTATATAATTTACTATTTTTTAATACTTGCGAACAACAGTTGGTGTTGTCTGTGGAGAGGCAATTCAACATGACTGAGATTTCTAAGAAGGATGAGTCAGGAGCATCAGGCAAGTTGCCGGAGAGGAAAGGGAGAGCAATGCAAGGTGATAGGTGAACCAAAGATAGTCAGCAAGACTACAGAGGCTGCTAAGCCACACAAGAATTTCAGACACAAAGACAAGCACTTTTTGATGGTATACCACAATCTTCCACTCGAGTTCAGATTGAACAAAGGGAGGATGAGTTAGATTTGGATGAAGGGGATGAAGGTCCTGAGCTTGAGTACGTGTGTCAAGAACAACTAGAGCAAAATTTAGTAAGTAAGAGGACTCTAAAAGAAGAGCTTCAGAGACAACTTCAGGAGATGAGCGAGAAGTTTAAAATTTTGACCGAGGAGAACAAAGCCCTTAAGGCCCAAGAAGAGGCCTGGAAGAAGGTGAAGAAGGATTTGGAGTTAGCCCCAACTTCTAAGATCCCTAAGTTGAAAACTATGGCCATCAAGAATGTCGGGGAAGAGGATCGACCTAGTTCGAAGACCACAAGGGTCACAAAACATATCCCAGTATAGCTAGCAAAGTTTGAGGCAAGACCTACCGAGCTACGCCTATTCCCTCCCATCGACTCAACATGCATGAAGATGAAGGAGAATCCTCACGGAATGGGCCTATGCAGGTGGATGCAAGGCAATATCTTGAGGCGAAGAAGGCACGTGCTGCTAAGATGGATGCTCGAAGGATACTAGATGCGAAGAAAAAGAAAAAGCAACAAGAACAAGCTTTAGAAGATAGAGAGCACTCCAACACTAGTTCAACTCCTGTGTGCACAGACCCCGCTCACTCGATGCAAATCTTCTAAAGATCTCGCCAGGCATCAGTGAGAAGGGAGGATCCTTAAGAGGACTATAAAGTATAACATACCCACAATAGCGGAGGAGTTTCTAGAAGAAATATCTATGAAAATGTTCATACTCACTAAGGTGGAGGGCCAAGTAATGGCGTCTATAGAGACGAAGTAGTTCAACTAGTGCCCTTGAGGAATCAAATGCAAGTTCTTTCGCTCACTCATTCAACACCTTTTTCTTCTACTATCATGCTATCCTCGAGAATGCCAAAAGTGAAGTTGCCAAGCATAGAAGCCTATGATGGTAAGTCTGACCCAGATGATCATCTTGCTATGTATAAGCATCTGATGCTTACTAGCCATGCGGAGGATGCTACATGGTGTTGATACTTCTCTACTACATTAAAGGGAGTGGCCCAAAAGTGGTTTAGTGGGTTGCCTCCAAGATCAATTAACAACTTCTCCGAATTGTGCATCTTGTTCTCACACTACTTCATGGACAACAAGCAAAAGAGACACTAGTGGAAAAAACGCTATTTATAACGGACAAAAACGACCTATTTGTAACAAACATTTTATTGTCCGTTACAAATAATACTTTTTTTAAAAAAAAAAATATTGGCCTTTTGTATATGATCCGAGCTATATATATATATATATATATATATATATATATATACCTGTAGTAATTCACCTACGAAATACCTGCCAACACACATATATTTGCCAACCCAAAATATCAACATCTACTTTGCACTTTCAATACAAGGAAAATCATATTTATACAAAATTTTTGCCATAATCTCCCCTAAAAATGAACAAATCATACTAAATCCCGATTTCCTTGTAACATACAAAAAATTCAGCTATCCCACAATGATTTATATGTACATCTGAATTAGATTCAAGTATTCATAGGAAGATATGTGCAAGGCGACAAAAGATTCATTTTATAATACAAAATATGGATACCAATTAGCATTCTAATACTATAATCATTTCAATAATATTGTTGTCCTAAATAACTTTGCCCAATATTCTCGAACCTGATTGATTTCATTTTCATTGTAGCTTGACGATCTTCCAATGTA
>SNQN01014622.1:0-10144 GCA_008642245.1 Bassia scoparia | reverse complement strand
AACGCAGTGCTCATGTTGAGTGCATTGCATACTTTTTTTCTTATTTTATCAACTTCAAATAAGGCCATAAAAACGTGTAATTACAGAGGATGGGAGTAATTTGTTTTTGTGACTATTATATCAGCACTCCACATACGACTTACTGGTGTTACCAATAGTAACAAGACTTCAGAGTCGCTTTCAAGTACGTGCATACTTGTGTAAAAGTGCATCGTCCTGTCATCCAACTTCCTAATCATTGAATGTGAATGACGCTAATCGAAGTATAGACTTTGAAACATAAGGTCCATATATTCGCATTCGCTTGACGCGCGAAGACAAAGCTTTGCAAGGCACAGGACTATTATGTTTAGATAGGCGAGTGTCGCATTATTCGTTCAACATTTTACCGAACAAATCAAGCATTATTAAGAAACTTGTGTTAGGCAATTTAGCTACTGTGAGTCAGAGAGGCGGAGCTGGGATATTTTTGAATCGGGGTGCAAATTAGAAAGCTCAATTCATATCAATGGGAAAGACATACATCAATATTAACAATTGTTTAATACATTAAGTCTAACATTTTCAACGTGCCAAATTTAAACTACGCTCGTTACAATTACAATACAAAGACATAATAAGAAAAATAAACAATAAATTACAAATTGCTTCGGCGTCTTCATCTTAGAAAGCGGTCGATGATTTTAATATTGATAAACACAAGTCAACTAATTATGTCTTGAGAACTTTATATCAATCAAGATTAGTGGATTACCTCATCTATTCGTTCTCAAATTCAATGATCTCTAGCAATTAAAAGTGATATAAAGTACTAATTCAACTATTCAAGTAATCACTTAATAAAGTTATTGGACCATATTCATACATTACTAATCAACAAACCAATTTTAGATATTTCGATATTTCAACAACTAAAAAAAATTAACTTTTATTTCAAATTTTCAATTAAAGCATTAAAATCATTGTAATAAATTAAGAATACATATACAAAATACAATCAACAATCAAAGTTCAAAACATTATCATAATTTTTTTTTGTCTGTTTTTCCAAAAAATAGGGGGTGCACTGCCCCTTGCTCCCCCCTCCCTCCGCCTTCTGCTGTAGGTGATATCTATCATCCTTATCTGTAAACATTTTGGCAAGGGCGATGTGTACCAATTGTCTTTAAAGGATGCATAAACTACTCAAAAACTTTGAATCGGTCTTTATTTTAGGTACATATTTTCATCGACGTGGAAACAGGGCCATAGGGATTGATTTATCAATGAGATAGAAGAGTCACTATACATGTTTTCTAGACAAGTAATTTACTACAAGAGCGGTGATATATTTATAACGGAGAAAAGGATGGAGGATCTCCAAATTTCGTAACATAAAGATCAAAGTGAAGATTGTCTTCACTGTTCCAAATTATAGCTTCTTCCAGTGCACTAGGTATAGAAATTATAACCGCACGTAAGAACTCATTTCCATTTTTTTTTTATAACAGAATGAGGTAAGAACACGTGCAGAATACGGAAAATTTTTTGATCCAATAGTTAGCAGAAGCACGCATGTTAATCTTCGATATCTTGTGCCTAATTTTCTCACTATGATCTAAACATGGTAGTTGGGTGGTAGTTGATGACTATGGGATTGAATGTATGATGTAAGTGGTGAACACTAGGAGAAGTAGATTTTAATATTCTATATGTTCATTCCAAAGGATGAATCTAGTTATTCAATCTGCTTTTTTTTTCTCACCTAGAGTAAAACACACTCATTTAGCTTAGTTTAAGGACTTTGACTTGATTATAACTTCTAAAATTATCGTATAACTGATTTCCATTGTTAGGCTTGTGTTTTGCTTCTCTGAATCTTTAGTCTAGAATCCTGAAATTTTTCTTATCTGATTGTATCTATTATCTGAACTGAATTAATTTATTATCTTATCTGACTGATTGAAATTTTCTTCTTAATGCTTATCTAATCTGATTTTTCTTAAGAGATAAGCACAAAAGTGATTTATTTTAATTGCATCAAGACACACCCTTAATTTAGTTCTATAAACATATTATTCATATCGCAAAGCATAAAAATGTACCCTCATACATTACATAATTTAACACAATAAAAATATCAAGATGAAATCGATATATATGGCTACTAATGCATTTTCCATATCTAGGTCCGGCCAATATGCAAGATAACACTATGCAGAAACATGAAGACTAAGGCAGTGAATATGGAACATATCTTTTTCAAACTTTTTGGGGGGCAATCTAATTAAGGAAAGATTCTACTTAGGTCTTTCTTACTTAAATAATCTAACTTCATAAACTCATATTATAAATTAGAACTCCTGTTACGTCTGCTAACAATACATATTTCTATTCCTTTTTTTCTTGTCTCACTTTTCTTTCTTCTTCCTTCGTTCCTTCTTCTGATGTTCTCAACTTATAAAACGCAACAACACTACTTCATAAACTTCATTCTCTCTTTTTCTTTCAACTCCTTTTTTGCCTTTTGATTTTCTTAGAAATAAACCCTGTCTTTAAATAAATTAAACAAATTAATACTTTATATTGTGATTAGTTGTATTTAAGTTATGTTAGTTAAAATGGAACAACTTAGGATCAAATATCAAGATCTATAATCGAGAAAAATCCTCGGAAGCTCGTTTTTATCTGAACTTGTGGATAGAAATCTGGCCTAAGTATGTATCTGCATGTTTAATTATTTTTCTTTTAATTTTTTTTTTTTTTTTGCTGTAGAAGTGGTTGACAGATAGCTAATGATGAAAAAACGATATTTATCTTTTGTTCGAATTAATCATTGCTAATGTGGACATGCGATGTTAAGCTTATCTGTTGTCACAATGGTCAACGATCGATCATTTTGGCTCCGTTGATGTGCAAAAGTAAAACGCAATATCAAGTTGCTGATTCATCCGCCAAAAAAATAGAATATCAATTCGTTGCAACTCTATTACGTTACGAACTTAGTATACAAGATCATGCATTTCGTATTTAAAGAAATAAATTATTGGTTTTGTAAATGGATGTGCAGATGGGGATGTCCCACAGGCAAAATGAACTGAATATGATGCAACAGAACATGTTATTTTGTGAAAGGGAAGGTAAAAGCAATAACAAGGACTATCATCATCATCATCATCATCATAAACAAATGATAGGAGGGTGATGATGCACGTGGAATTCGGAGCGAGATATTGGTCATTTTTCCGTTTGAGATGGGGCTCGTCCGTGTGCTTGTTAGTTATGATTCATTGAACGGCGAGGGAGAGCGTATAGTTTGTTTAACTGATTGACACCAGTCGGATCCTTGGTACAGGTCCTTTGGGATTTGAGCATGAAGTGAACAACAGCCTGACTGGCCGGGACCGTTGTGATTGATCTCGACTCAGTAGCCAACGACCAAAACACTAGCCTGAGACCTATTTGCGACCTTGCGCCGAGTTTCGTATAGGATTGAGGGTTATCTGACATGAGTTTTTGCGAGCAGTTGATATTAGGTGACCTTGGGTAATCGTGGAATGTTGTGGCGGTTAGATAGCATGGTGTTTGCACTAAACAGGGACAATAGTTGAGCTTGGGGATGTATTCTGGGTTTGGGACTGGGGTTGAATAATACTACAAGTATTTGGAACCTGCCTTCATCATAACTGCTAATCAGTAATCACATCATTGATTAAGTAGTTAATAAATCATCCTTTGCTTTTTCATTTTTGTGCAGTTGGAGATATTATTTTTTAGTTAATTACTACTTGATTAGAATGAAGTTAATTATCTCATGGCCTATTTCCTGTGTATATTAATTGGATGATATTGTAGCAGAACCTTTTTTTATGAGTGTTTTCCTGTTCTTTTGTTAAAAAAAAGAAACTCAATTGGGAAAGAAGATTCAATTTGTTTCATACAAGTTGTTTAGTCTAGAATTGTAATTTTGTGTATGTACGCATTTTGTATGGAGTTTTATTTTAATATAATTTTCTTAAAATTACAATATTATCTTGGAAATTAAATTTAATGCATTTTTTTGTGGAGCTGTTATGGTCTGTTCTATTAAACCTGAATATAAACTGAATATGAATTGAAATGGGTGAACTGAATGGAGTTGAACTGAACAGAGAATTAAGATATTTTTTATGAGAGAAATTGGTTAAGAACATGAGAACTGAATGGAGCTGAATTGAACGAAATGAAGTAACAAAATTTGAACCTGAAAATGATACGTATGTAATACAGACCTTAGTCACTTGTTTCCAAAATCTCCATTAACATGCATGTGTAATAAAAAAGAAATCTATATCTTGTATATGCGTAAATATGTTCATTACTTAAGAAAATGGTTTTTTCAGTTTCAAGCTACGAGCTTTCTTCTACCTATTAATATTATTATCTCCTGATTTATACAATAATTATTTTGTTAGGTGTCAGTGGTTACTTATAGTCCCATCGAAATTGAGCAGGAACCTTAAAAGCTCTATATATAACTTATGTTGGAAATTGGTTCTCCTATGTCAATATGAATTTGAAATAGAACTTCAACTTAGACTTCGTACAGTAAGGTTTTTCTCTCCTTCTTATCTCTCATCGTTCTTACAATAATAAATACGAACCACCGGGGTGTTCATTTAATTTTAAAAGGTAAATAACAATTAAATCTGCTTCCTTAAGATCCATACAACTAACCTAGCTAGCTAGGCAGTGACCTGAGTTCTATTAGTATAAGCCAATCATCAATTAATAAAGGCTTACTTAGCTTTTTGATTTAACTTTGAAACTCATGTACATATTTTATTTATACGAAAGTTAATTTTTCTAAAAGGTTCGAGACTTTGCTTTTGATCTACTCATACTCCCTTCGTCCCATAATCTTTGTTTCATATTTTTGATTTTTTATTTGGATTTGTAAGCTTAGCTTGCATCAATTCGAGATAAGTAAGATGATTATGCAACTATATTAAGTGTTTAATTCCATCTTATACTAACTATATATACACTTTGATGCTTCGAAATCCGTGATACAAAATTTTCAACTTAACAAATCAATCTAGAAATGTTTTAATTAGTTGTTCTTCCAATTAAAAAGTGATGACATGAAACTATCTCTAAGTTATCAAGTATATAATAACTCGTGCTTATTAAGAATATAATATAATTAATAATTGATAATAAAATCAGAACAGCATTAACTAATGAGCGTTGCTTCAATGTTAGATAAGATAACTGGGAAAATGGAAAATTAAATATGAATTAATCTTATTATCTTAACTACTTCGTAAATCAATTTGATCATGATTTGACAGTCTTACCACTTTCATATATTTAAGTGTTTATCTACATTTCGGATGTCGCTTACAACATCGATATAATGAAAGAAGAAATTATTAGACATCGGGATGTGGAGTGCAATGAGTGGAGTCCAAAGAAGGTTAACGATAAAAGGCAGAGATGAATGCGTAAGTTGCGATGTCTGAGTAGTCACCATAACTTTAGTGGTTTTGTTTGAAACACAAAATAAAGACACTTTTTACAAAATTACAATTCACAAATGCTTATTTAAGCTTTGACTGGTCAACTCAAGAGATTCTTCATGGCTTTTATTCTCTCTCTCTCTTCTATTCTTTGCCATAAAGATAAGATTGATGAAGAAAAAGCTCTAACTCTTCTCTTGCTTTTTTTCTTTGCGTTTTGTTGGGTTTTGTCGTCCTGTTGATGGCACGTGAATCCCACCTTATGGTATGAGATCCAATGCCCACATTTTTGCCCCCGGTTGCATTTTGCTTCCACTATAGAGGTTAAGAGATTCTTCGCCAACAACGTATGTTTATGAGGTAAGCAGGACAAATTCATCCTATTTAGGTTTGAGCATCTTTCGATGGCGAGGATCGATGAGGTGGGTTGGTCTGGTCGATTGAGTATGAAATGTGTTAACAAGAAGAGAGAGTAATTTCTTGAGCTTAATGATTGATGGTATATTCATTTTCAGTTTTATAACTTTAAACTGACTTTCGTCAATTTTTTTAACCGATTTTAATTTCTCTTCGCATGGTTCATTCAGTTTCAAGTATAGAATATCTGTCAATTTAAGCTTACAATTTCAACTCATACACACAATTCAGCCACTCTCACAGTTCAGTTTCAATTAATACACTTCAAGAACACCACTTTTCAGTTTACAATCTATTTCAACGTTCATCTCAACTCTTAAAGACGTTCTTACTACGTTTATAACTGTGTGGTATTCATGATTTCTTCCTTGTGTACTCTCGGAGCATCTTCAAGTTCAATGGGGAACATATATAAGTATGTCTGGTGAGAGTAATTGCAGTATAGATATTCATTGTTTAAATTGTAAATGTGTTGACTCACACGCTGTTCTCGATCTACTGTTAACCGAGTACATACAGAGTTAATTCTAAAAATAATCTTCCTGATCATGTGATGTTCGAACATTTATGCATAAATGGACAGAGCAAATGGAATCAAGAGGTGATTTTTTAAGGATAATCACGACGACAAAGGATTCCTTAGGACTGTTTGGCCTTATAACTCCTAATTTGGATCAAAATTAACAAAGTGTTGTAAAACACATAGCTAATCGTGATGCACGCAGAGTGACGTGATGCGCCTCTGGGTTGGGAGTGAGCGCGCCTGGAGTGCGTTCGCACGCGTCTACTCTCCTTCTCAGACTATTTGGTATGTGTGAATACATTTTGACGCTTTTGCCAGGATGATGTCGTTCGGATGTGGGGAAGCCTTCATTCTTAGATGTATGTTATGATGTTTTAATCATTAATGACTAACTTTTGTATGTCAATTTGGAGAATTAAAGTGATATTTAATCACAAATAATCCAAATTGATTCATTGTGCTTTTGCGCGCCTTTGAGAAGCTTATAAAAGATCAACAACCATTTTCTAAACATCAAGTGAGTCACTAGAATATAGCTTATTAATAACCTAACCCTAATAATATGTCATACAGTATTTAACATATTTCTTGGTCTCAACTATCAGTTTAAGTTTCGGGTTGAAATAGTCCATGAACATGGTATCACAATCAGCATGATACAGAGATCACGAATTCGAATCTCTCCTTCCTCTCCCTTCTGAGTGAAATTAATTTTGAATTTCTTGTTATTGTCATTTAGCTAAACATTGCAATTCAATCTATTATCTTCATTTGATGGTTCAATATCACTATAAATCATATTAGGTTGAAAGCTAAGAATCTAATGCAGTGTCATTTGAAGCTTATCTTATAAAAGTCCATTAGTAGAAAAAACGCTAAAAGCATTTTAACAAAAGCTCCAGTTATTGAAAGCCTGAAGCTTTTAACTATTAAAAGATCCCGTTATTGAAAAGCCTGGAGCTTTTAACTATTAACTGGAGCTTTCAATAGTTAAAAGCTCCAGGCTTTTAAAAAACGGGAGCTTTTAATAGTTAAAAGCTCCAGGCTTTCAATAACTAGAGCTTTTAATAGAAAATTATGGGCTTAGCACAAGAAACATAAGTGCTTATACTACCCTGGTTCTACGAGCTTTTCATAGAAAATTTGTAGAATTTTACGATTTTACGATCCGATACTACGATCTGATTCTAACGTGTTTTTTTGATTTAAATTAGAATCTCGATTTTAACAACCTTAGGAACCACAATTAAAATACTATTTTTTCTATACCTACTTTATTAAAATATTCATCAATACACCTACTTTATTTCTTTTTTTCTCTTTTTTGGCCCCCACCTACACATCTCATCACTCTCTCAAATTTTGCCTCAAAAACCGTAAAAACTAAAGTGATGCATTTAATTAGAAACGGAGGAAGTATATAGGCTTGGAAGATAATATAATGCCATTTCTATTTGATCAATAATGAAGCTATTCAATCAAACTTATTCACAATTACATTTCACCTAATCATCTTTGTCATCTTTTTAGACTGACCAAAGAAAAGACATACACTAATTTAACAGCACAAAACAAAATCAGAAATGGCAAATTGATATACTTGTACTATATATATATACCTGATGAAAGAGCAAAATAGAAAGAATTAATATAGAGAAAGAACAAAAATTTATTATAAGATCAATTATGGTCTAATTAAGTGGACTATTGTGGCTAGTTATACTCAGAATGTATGGGCATTTTGGGCTCCCTTCCAGGCCCACCATGTACAAAGAATGTTGGCCCCACCATCAACTGTGTAAGACTATTGATGTCATAACATTGGTGTTTTCAGCAGAGTTGTGTGCTTTGAGGTTGCACTTAGGCTGTTGGTCGAGTCCGACAACCTCATTCTGAAGTCAACATCGCTTGCACCACAAAACGTTCCTCGGCCAAACGGCCTGACACCAGTTTGGGTGGCCGTTGTGAAGCGCCTTGGCTCGTGTGTGACTACTTGCACCGCCCCACTTCGACCATGGTTCATGATACGAGCCTTAAGTGCGCGTGAAGTTAGCTTCGGGCTGGCCTAGTCCCTACTCAGAGTGCCCTCCCCAAGCTTTCATCCCCAATTTCCAAAGTTTTGGATCCTGCATTTGAGGGAAACCTACATATGAGGTATTAGCGTCATGCTGCAAGATTGATGCCGAGAGCACATTAATTTAAAAACTAGCACACCACACAAATTATCATATAGCCAATCATGAAAACAATGTCCAACCGCCATCAAAGAATGACCTGCTCTTTATGTTTTTGCACTAACCAACTTATATAACTTGTTATTCCTCAATTTTTACCCTTCTTATTATTCTATTACTATCTTTCTCGATAATTAGGGGAATGATTTTCGAATAATATTTTTGTAATTTATTACAATATTTTCATAAAATTAATACTAAAATCTAAAAATTATAAATAATTAAAATAAGGGAATACATACACCCAAGATAACTTGTCTAAAAAATAATTAGTTCGTCTCTACTTAGAGTGGTAGTCCATTCCTCCAATGACACCATAGTAATCCATCTGTTTTAGCTACATGCAAACAAACATTATTAATTTCAGTCCATGCATTTCTCCTCCCAAACAAGAGCTTACTTACTCAACATACAAACACAATTCTATCATATGTTCAAACATATTGTTGTACAATTAAGTTTCAATTAGCATATGTTGGTGACAATTTGCATTGACGATTCATTTTATGGTATTTCGGAATTCTGAATATACAAATGCGATTTTGTTCTCAAACAATCAGTCGTGTGAGAATCATTAATTTAATGCTTCGCTTTTACGTTTCTATAATTACACCGCGACCCGTAACGTAATACTTGCAACAGATTGAATATTCTATCTCGACAAATTAAAGCAATCCGAATATTACTGTAACGGTGAGTATTTTAGATCACCAAACGACCATATTTAGAAGACGCAGATTTACGTTTTAACCCCAAGTACATTTGGTCCAATTTATCGTTACAGGCGAAGGAACAAACCTTCAAATCAGGATGGTGATTTCATTATTGGTTGCTGAAAATGAAAATACAGGAGAAATGCAGCGCAATGGGCAATTTTCTGCTATTAATTTGCACAAACCAGCACATTGGAGATTGTAGCATCCAAGTCTGGCTTAGAATATGAGTCACTTCTGTATTAGGCACAAAATAACAAAATCTTATGACATTCTTTTTCATAACTACTGTAGGCTATTATCACTATTTATGCAACAATTTTTTATTTCTTCTTTCTAAAAAAAACTCAAGTACGAGAACTGAGCACCAAGAAGTTGACATTGACAACAAATATTTTTTTAGTTTGGATCCAATTTTCTATACAAGTGGATTTTGTTTCGGACTTGAGTACGACAAATAATCTTATAATAGAATCGAGATTGCTACCCATTCAATCCGAACTCATATTCTTTTTTTTTCAAACGCATACCGAAGTACACAGTGACAACTGCTACTCTATTTTATGGAACTTTTTTACGTGAGTCTTCACCAAAAGAAGAACAACTGTGAAATAATGAAATCTCCACAAATGCAAAATATTTTTTTATGACTTTCAAAAGAGAAAGTTTCACCTTCTGATCACCGGTTGAGATCTCCTCAGGTAGTTTAATTTTAGTGGGAATACATGGATCAGTCTGTATCTTTGTCATCATGATGCATTAATCTCTCTCATTTTT
>SNQN01014621.1:0-10148 GCA_008642245.1 Bassia scoparia | reverse complement strand
AAGTAGTGCATTTGGTTACTCTCGTTTTGAGAATCTTAGGGCATAGTTCATTCACTGTGAATTTACATATGCCCCGTAGAGGGGAGTTGCCCCTGCATGTATGACACAAGTGTGAAGTTCAAAGTATTGAAGGCTTTCATTCAATCTAGATACTTCAAAGTTTTTACAAGTTTTGAGCGCCTTCGGGTCGACTCAAACTTATAATTGCGAGTGCTCGCTTGGCAACTCGACTTTAGTGAGCGCCTTCAGGTCGACTCATGTATGTTTGCTTAAACATAGAATTTCCTCAGGTTGTCAGTATTCCATGGATGAGTGAGCCGTTGTCCTTGTGCATCTTCCAACTTGTAGGTTCCATCTCGTAGCACCTCACAAATTTTGTACGGGCCTTCCCAATTGGGAGTCAACTTTCCATCCTCTTTGGCTCTACCCGTAGACTCCATCTTCCTCAACACAAGGTCTCCCAATTGGAGAGGCCTATGGTTGACACGCTTGTTGTATTCCCGGGACATTCTTAGCTTGTAAATCTGCTGGCGGAGGAGAGCGTTGCCCCGGATTTCTGGAATGAGGTCAAGGTTGCACTTCATGGCTTCCCAATTTCCTTCTTCAGTGTACATCATAACCCGAAGTGTTGGTTCATACATCTCAATGGGTAGTACCGCATCTGAGCCAAAGACAAGTGCAAATGGAGTTTCTCCCGTGGAGTTCTTTACCGTCGTCCGAATCGACCATAGCACATTGTAAAGTTCATCCACCCACAGACCTTTAGCATTGTCCAACTTCTTCTTCAACCCATTGCTGATTATCTTGTTGAAGGATTCAACCTGGCCGTTGGCTTGAGGATGAGCTACGGAAGCGAAGTGCGCCGTGATCCCTTGATCAGATAGCCAGTTTGTGAGGATGTTGGAATCGAATTGGGGGCCATTGTCGAAGACGATAGACTGAGGGACACCATATCGTGTGATGATGTTTCTTCTCAAAAATCCTTGTACATCAGAAACCTTGATGTTTCTCATTGGTTCGGCCTCTACCCATTTGGTGAAGTAATCCACCGCCACAATTAAGAACTTCTTCTGCCCTGGCGCTTGCGGGAAAGGTCCAAGGATGTCCACGCCCCATTTGGCGAATGGAAGTGGTGATAGCACCGGGGATAGCTGATTTGCTGGACGTTGGTGAATGTGAGCATGAATTTGGCACTTGTGGCATTTCTTGACCATATTCGCAGCATCTTCCCGCAATGTAGGCCAATAGTACCCTGTCCTAAGGGTCTTTTCGGCCAATGACCTGGCTCCAATGTGAGAACCACACTGGCCTTGATGGATGTCGTCTAGCACTTCTGCCCCTTTCTCGGGAGTTATGCATTTGAGTAGAGGATGGGAGAATGATTTCTTGTAGAGCTGGCCCCTCCAATACACAAACCATGTATCTCGCCTCTTCACATACTTAGCTTTATTTGGATCGAGAGGTAAGATTCCCGTTTGCTTATATTCTATGATCTCGTCCATCCAGGTGCTTCCTCGGTTGATGTAATGGACATCGGCTAACTCGTCTATGCTCCGTTGATCTTTGACTTCCCAGAAGACAGATCTGGGGGAGTCTCCTGTAGCCGAACTAGCCAACTTGGACAAGGCATCGGCTTGGTTGTTTTCTGACCTAGGCACTTGCACTAAGTGAAAACGATCCAAGCCTTCCACTTCCTTCTTTACCATCTCCAAGTATTTGATCATGTTCTCATCGCGGGCTTCGTACTCGCCATTGACTTGACTTACCACCAGCTGCGAATCAGACATTGCATCTATCTTTCGTGCCCCGGCCGCTTTACACATTCGAATCCCTGCCACCAGCGCCTCGTACTCGGCCTCATTGTTGGAAGTTTGGAACTTGAACCTCATGGCATACTCGAACGTGTCACCCTCTGGCGATTTAAACAAGATGCCTGCCCCACAGCCATTTTGTGTAGACGAGCCATCTACAAATAATGTCCATACGTCGCTTGACGTTTCGACTGGGGGAGGCCTCGTCATTTCCACGATAAAATCCGCCAGGGCTTGCCCCTTTATAGCTTTCCGTGGTTCAAAGTCCAAGTTGAACCCGTTCAGCGCTATTGCCCACTTTAGCATCCTTCCAGAAGACTCCAGCTTAGTCAGAGGTTGCTTGATTGGTTGGTCGGTGTAGACAACTATCCTGTGTGCGGCAAAGTAAGGGCGGAGTTTCTTGCTAGCCATCATAAGTGCCAACCCAAATTTCTCAGTAGTGGCGTAGCGCATTTCTGCCCCTTGAAGCACGTGGCTCACAAAGTAGACCGGCAGCTGTGTTCCTTCCCTTTCGGCCACCAGCACGGCCGACAAGGCGTGTTCGGACACTGACAAGTACATATACAAGGTTTCCCCTTCCATAGGGCTCACCAACCTTGGAAGGGAGTGGAGATGTTCCTTCAGCTTAACGAAGGCAGCTTCTGCCTCTTCGCTCCATTCAAACTTGGCACTCTTCTTTATGGCCTTAAAGAAATATTGGCATTTATCCCCAGACTTTGAAAGAAACCTGCCAAGCGCTGCTAGACACCCCGTCAGTCTCTGGACCTCCTTCACGTTCCGCGGCGACTGCATGTCCAGGACAGCTTTGACTTTGTCAGGGTTAGCCTCGATGCCCCTTTCATCCACCAAAAACCCCAGGAATTTGCCAGAAGTAACTCCGAAGACACACTTCTTCGGATTCAATTTCATGCCAAAGTGTCGCAGCGTATCAAATGTTTCCCGTAGATCCCTGGCATGGTCTTCCTTCTTCTTGCTCTTGATGATCATGTCATCAATGTAGGCCTCCACATTCCTTCCAAGCTGCTTAGCGAAGATGGTGTTTACACATCTTTGGAAGGTAGCAGGGGCATTTCTCAGACCAAAAGGCATTACCTTGTAACAATACAACCCATTGTCAGTGACAAAGGCTGTTTTGTCTTGGTCTTCCTCCTTGAGAGGAATTTGATGAAATCCAGAATAGGCATCGACGAAGCTCATGGCCTCGTGCCCTGCTGTAGAGTCTACTAGCTTGTCAATTTTTGGGAGTGGGAAGCTATCCTTTGGACAAGCCTTGTTCAGATCAGTGTAGTCCACACACATTCTCCAGGTCCCATTTGGCTTGGGAACTAGGACTACATTTGCCACCCACTCCGGGTACTGGCAAGGACGAATAAACCCAGCGTCTAGCAGCTTTTTAACCTCTTCATCAGCTGCCTTGCTCCTGACTGGCCCCAAGGTTCTCTTCTTTTGTTTTACTGGCTTGCAAGTAGGGTCAACATCCAGGCTATGCTGGGCGATCTTGGGATCCAAACCTGGCATCTCCTCTGCTGAGAACGCAAAAACATCTTTATATTCCCTCAGCAAGTCCTTTACTCCTTGCCCCAGCTGGTCATCCAAAGCGTCTCCTACCTTAACCGTTCTTCCTGGAAGAGTAGGGTCTAGCTCAAAATCTTCTTGCTTACCTCCTGGCTCTGGCCGAGAGATAGAGGAGAACAAACCATGGATGGCCATCATCTCCTGGTGGGTTCCATGGACCATCATTACCTCGCCAGACTTCCTTTTCTTGGAGACCCCTTGTTGCTTCGAAGTTTCTGGCACATCGTTATCCTTGCCCCCAGCAAGTGGCTTGACAGTGGTCAGATAGCACTCTCGAGCTACTTGTTGATCTCCATATATTGTGCCAACCTTGCCTTCGTCGCTGATGAACTTCATCAGCATCAAATGAGTGACCACTACTGACTTCGTGGCGTTGAGCGTTGGCCTGCCAATGATTACGTTGTAGGCCGTCATGTTTTTGACCACCAGGAACTTGACTCGCAAGTGCCTACAAACGTTTTCCCTCCCAAGGCGGAGGGTGAGAGTAACTACTCCCACTGGCTGAATGATACCACCACCAAATCCTATAATGGGATTATGGCATGGTACCAAGTCATCATCATTGTATTTGAGCTTTTGAAGGCACTCAAAACTTATGATGTCTGAGGAGCTTCCCGTGTCAATAAGAATGCGGCGGACACGCTTATCCGCCACTTTCATTTCGACCACGAGAGGGTCATCATGAGGGGTGCTTACCTCCCCACGATCCTTCTCGCAGATGAGTACATCTGGGAACTTCTCCTCTTCTTCCTTGTCCACGGTCAAGACTTGTTGGGGAGTTCTGACATAGTCTAGGTGACCCCTGGCAGTTGGGCCACCTGAAGCGAAACCTCCGGAGATCGTGTGGACGATCCCAGAGTCAGAATGCTCCTCATTTGGGGCACCCTCCGTAGAAGGAGATTTCTTCAGAAATCTTTTTATTAAGTGCTTCTTTACCTTGCCCTGGTGTGCCAGGCGATCAATGGTGCGTTGCAAGGTGTAGCAATCATCGGTGACATGTCCAGGCTCTTTATGATATTTACAATATTTGGACTTGTCCCTCTTGTCCATTTCAGTTTTAATTGGTGGGGGGTCGTCGATCTGGACGTCTCGACTCACCTCCTTATAAACTTGGAAGAGATCTTTGGTGTATTCAACTGTAGGAGTGTAGCTGAATTTTCTCTTCTTCCTGGCAGCCCCTTTTTGGGATGTTCCCTCCTCCTCTATGTTCCAGGTCCCAGACCTCTTTTTGTCAGACCCACCACTGCGGTGTGCCTGGTTGCTTTGATGTTTAGAGGAGGGGGGAGTTACCTTTTCCTTGGCCTTCTTGACGGCACAGACCTCTTCAGCGTGGATCCATGCCTCAGCCTCTCGCATCATTTCATTCAAGTCGCTGACCCGCTGTCTGACCATCTGAAACTTGAATGGGCTATCCTCGTCTAGGCCTCTGTAAAAATTGTCCAGGATCACCCTGTCTGGCAGGTCTGGAATTTGCAGGGTCTCGTTGTTGAAGCGCTTCACATAGCTCCTCAAACTCTCATTGGGCCGCTGTTGGATTCTCCCCAAGTGCAGGCTGCTTTTCTGCTCCTGGCGATGTGCCATGAAATGGTGAGTGAAAAGAACAGCCAACTCATTGAAGTTGTGAATTGAACCCGTTGGCAGGCCGCTGAACCACCTCTGCGCCAGCCCCTTAAGAGTGACTGGAAAGTATTTACACCAGGTTGCATCGTCAGCCTGGGTGGTCAGCATCAGATGCTTATACATGGCCAGGTGATCATCTGGGTCTGTGGTTCCATCGTAAGCATCAATAGATGGAAATTTGATCTTCTGGGATTGAGTGGCCATGAGGATAGATGGAGAGAAGGGGTTCTTGTCAGTGAGGGAAAGCGCTTGCATTCCCCTCGTCACTCCATGGGACGTTTGCCCATGACCCCTATCCAGGTGAGCACCGCTTTGGTGACACCCCCCACGTTGGTGGGATCTTACCTCAGGCTCCTGGCGACGCGAGGCAGGAGTCGCCTGGCCAGATGTACTGAGGGCTGGACCATGTGTTCTGAGAGAACGGTGGGAAGGGTCCGTACATATTGGCGTGGAACCAGTCAAGGAGCGTTCCTCGTCATACCGAGCGGCTTGTTTAAGCCTTTCGGTCCTTTTCTTGTCCAGGATCAGCCTGGCATCCTGGTTCTTCTCTCTTTTGATCTCAATAATCTTCCTGGCGTCCATGGAAGAAGCTTCGCGGTCTTGCTTCCTCCTTTCAATGAGATCCCTGACGTCCTCTGGTTGTTCATGGGAGGAGACGTCATCTTCCACATAGGCTCCATCAAACCTATATGGGCCACCCCGGGCAGATGTTGCCCTGGTGGCGGTTGTTGTTGTCTTGGCAGGCTTTGGAGTGTCACGATATCTCCTAGCCTGGCCCTTTTCTCGTTCCAAGGGAATGTGCTCCGTTGAAACGTGTTTGCCTAGCGGCGTGGGGTTTTTGACCTTGATGGTCCGGAGCTTTGGAATAATAGGAGTGTTGTACTCCTCTGCTTGAGACTTGGCAGGAGCTTCACTGCCCGTCACCTTAGACTTGCCAGCCCGCTGAGCTTTCAGGCGAGCATTCTCCGCTTGGAGAGCGTCTAATCTACTCTTAAGTTCCTCCTGTTGGCAGAAACGAGTCCAAATCTCGTCTACTCCTTTCGAAATTTCTTGCTTAAGAGTGTCATGCGAAACATACCTACCGTCCAGGTCCTGCAGCGATAGGTCGAGGTTGTCCTCCAGGCCAACCTGAAAAGTGGACTGGTCGGCAAGTGTCTCGCCATGGGGGTTACTCTCCTTCTCAGAGGAAGGTGGTGTGATCGCCCTACGTGGTGCTTGGTCATCTCCTGAAGCCATTTCTGATTGCCTCCCCACAGACGGCGCCAAATGTTGTAGCAAGTAAAATGTCGATGACGTGGCCTGGCTACAATATTTCCCTAGCTTCTGGGTTGAGAGAGGGGTGGAGGCTTCCCGTCAATGCTACCTCGGGAGAGCTGACCTTCTATTGCACGCGAACTTGTTCTTCACCGTTCTTGACCTCCTGGCTGAGAAATCTTGAGCGCCTGGCACCTGCACAAAGGAGAATAATCCTATTTGGATTATCTCCCCTCCGATGCTTAAGTAAGTATGGAGTTTAGGGAATTAAAAGTGCCAAGCTAGAGAGAGAAAGTAGTTGGGAGTTCTTGCAATAAATGCTATGAGATTATATGTGTTTTTTCCATGGTTTTTAGGGTATTTATAGGGAATCCCTCAAAAACCAAGGGAACACTTGGATGGGTGACACTTGTCATCCATCCATGCTTCCGAGCGTTCCTTACTACCGTTTTGGCGTAGAAACGTCGGTTCTCCGTACCGTTTTGGTTCTGGAATATGTATACGGTGGCGTTTGCCACGTGGATCGTTTTGACCCAGTATTTTGGAGACACGTGGCCTGGGATTTTCCGTGCCACATCACGCACCAAAATATATCGACAATTATAACTTTAAGGTGCAACAAAGATAATGTTTGTCATCATTAAAACTAGTGAGTCAACAAGTCAATTTTATTCGATTTTTACAAGTTCGGGGATATTTTAAAGGGGGTAAAAATATGAGGGGAATTTTTGAAAAAACGCAAAAGTTTAGAGATACCTATGATAATTTCCCAACTCTTTTTTCTTCATGAATTTTATTGCTAATAGCACAACTATCTACGAGTACTAATTAAAAGTGAACACCTCAATGAAAATTTCAAACGACCAATCATAGTCCAAAACACGTGGTGGTTGGCCATGCATATATACAAGGAACATAGAGAGGCAACCACCTATAAATAAGGCCATATCATCAACATACCATATATCATATCAATATACCATCAATTAGATTAGATTATTATTGGCCAATTTTTATTTTGTTTTTATTTTTTATTTTTTATTTTTTGTGAACAATGTTAGGCCCATCTCATATGGGCTGTGGGCCTTGTAAGCCCCATTTTGTTTCAAATAGTCCAAGAACTTATTGGGCCCACCCCAACCGCACGTGTGGAAAGTTCCCACAACTCACTTTCATCATTTATTACTTCACACGTACGTGGTGGTGTTTGACATTGATGGCAGATGATGGGCATGCATGCATATATATCGGAGTATTATTCACTTTATTAGGTTATTTAATAAACATTACTATTAGGGAAAAACTTACATGTACGCATAGGATAACTAAAATTATAACTATTAAATGAATATAAACATTAATTACATTGATTGACGTATAAATTTATCAAAATTAATGCTTATCTAACATATCGGGACGCAGCTCATTAACGGTTATTATTATTGTAAAAAGCAGATTATAAGTATTTTTACAATATGATCGATATACATACAAGTATTATTGTTAGTTATTGCTTTTTATATCATCTTTATCTTCTTTTTTGCCTTTTTAATGAACATGATTTGTCTCAACTTTTTAGATTAAGTGTTTATCTAACATCTCAGGGTGTTCGTTAGCAGTTATTATTACTGTACAAAGCATATTATACGTATTTTCAAAATATGATAGTATTGTCATTGCCTTTTTGACCTTTTTCTATCATCTTTTATCTTTCTTTTTTTTTTCCCCTCTTTTCTAATGAACATGGTTTGTCTCAACTTTTAGATCCATTAAAGTATGATTGAGCATAAAATACAGACAAGTCTTGGCTTTTGCTGCCAATAAGAATAAGGAATACTTACATTATTCTAATCCTTGTATGTAAAGAATGTAACTATCAAATGGATGGTATCACTTATTGTGTAGTCCTTCTCATTTCTCATCGTGTAGTCTTCAATTTAATTTTCAAGCTATGTCTATCACACATCCATATTTAGATAATAATGAATAGTGTCACTACATTGTGTACTTATCTTTTATCAATTCATCTTTTAATGAAACTTATCGTGTTATTGTGAAAAAATGGATAACTATAGATTTATGTCAATTAAACATATGTAACTACTGTTGGTATACGATATATATATATTATTCGTTGCTTGTTTAATATATGTAATTGAAGTTCGATTCATGAAGATAAGAGAGAATCACATATAGCTAAGGTCGGTCCTTCCATCGTGTACGAATTCATTTGACTAAAGAAAACATTTTGATTATTACATTTTCCAGACATTAAGAGAAAAATGTGATTGGTTCTGTTATAGTATATAAGCTTTTAGTTGAGGCCCAGAAATATGTTATATACTCTAACAGGTTCGACATCTTCCTTATAAATTAACGTGTATATCCATATCCATATCCATCACAGCTAGCGATCTCAAGCAAACATTATTACAAGTTATTTTGACCCAATTCAAAAGAGTCCAACTAACAATAATGAACTCAAAATAAAGGCCAAGTGAGGAAGCTAGAACACAAGAAAGGAAGCTAAGCAATATAGGTGTGGAACAAGGTACAAAAAAACTCACATGCATGCCTGGCTCTTTGTAATTATATAACATATGCTTCCTTAATTAAGTTGATTTATTTGGAACATAGATTCAATCATATATCATATCAATCACCAATAATAATTTTAAACTAGTAAAAATTAAATTAAATTAAAATTAAATTTCTACTACTATAAATTAAAGTGGAGTAGTATTGTAATTTACGCAATAATAAAATCAAAGAGTAGTCCAAAAAGGACGTACGGTGAAGATGGCGGTGATGGAAGGGTTGGGGACATTAGCAATAATGCTCCAACACACTTTTGGGAACATCATATTATGGACGTGTGGGCTCTCTCTCTCTCTCCTCTCTCRAAATATTTGGTGCCATTTTAATGGAACAACTCAAGAAACTACCTTAATTGCTTACCTTCYTTTGACAAGCCACTACACAATCTCAATTTTCAAATATTCCCCACCCAATACAATTGGGTTTCTTTAATCACTCTTTCATATATGCAATCATTAATTTCGACTTTTGATCAAAAGAAATGCGAATAATCACACGACTCGTCCGTTGATCGATTAAGAACGAGTTTTTAAAAAGTTAAAGTTGATAGAGTATATATATTATATTCTTCAATCTCAACCATTGGTTCGAATCTCTCCTCCTTCTCCCTTTTAAGTGCGATTAATTCGCGTTAGGTATGAGCGAGTCTTATATGCTGCATCCACATTTCAAGCCCAAAGGGTCTTTCATGTGAGAGGGAGTGATAGAACATATAGTATATTCCTGAGCCTCAACTATCAGTTTAAGTTTTTGGTTGAGTTAACAAAAGTATTAAGTACTACCTCTGTCCCACTGAGATTGCAATGTTTTGTGATGGAAAATTAAAACGTTGGAAACTTCCTGAGATTGAGGGAATAATAAGGATTTTACAACTTATTATGAGCATACATCGCCTAATGACCACGAAGCAAGTAAATTATTTATGATTGAATGTCAAAGTAAGTAGCATCAATTTGAATCTGGCGAAAGTGAGGGATAATAACACAAGTGGTTAAAACTTTTCTCCGATTTTAGGACATTATGAGATCGATTCTCATCCCCGCATTTGTGACTCTCTTAGCATTCATAAAAAATAAAAATTGAAAATTGAATCTAACATGTGTCACGTTAAAAAGAGGTTACATCTTGTGCAACAAATCTTCATCTTACACGTTAAACCTTGTCTAACAAATCTAATAAAGATAATAATAATATGTGATAATTTTACTAAAGGTGGAAGTGTTTTGAAGAAACTTGAATTGCCATAATGACTCTTCCAATTAACCTAAAATTGACCTAATAAATCCAATT
>SNQN01014616.1:0-10165 GCA_008642245.1 Bassia scoparia | reverse complement strand
ACTACGGTATATTGAGCATCGCGGATTAATCAGGCCAAGAAGCTTTATCCTTCGTAGTAGGGCTAGAACGCTCTCGCCCTTGCTGGTATTTTGTTTGACGGGCTGACAGCCGTCTTTGATGCTACTTGTGATTGCATACCTCAGCGAGTATGTATTGGTTGGGGTAAGGCAAACATCCGTGATTCTTTCAAGCCTATTGGTTTCTTAGTGCTCTCAGTTGTCGAATCGACAGTATGAGGCTCATCATCGTACCTCTTTGGGAATCGACAAGGTCTCGAACGTCATCCTTTGGTTGTCGTGATATTTATTGGAGGCCAACCCTCGTGGTCTGCTCTTTCTCTTTTATTGCTTGGGGGCATCTTTGGAACATGTTCCCTGAGGTTGTACAGATCCGCTCCTTGCTGATCTCTGTCGTTAATTGAATTTCTTGCAATCTCGAATTGAAGCAAGTTGATAGGTTGATATGAAGCTTAACGTGATTTGTAATGGAGACCGTAAATGAATTATAGGAAGGAAGTCACAACATGAATTGACTATGCTTTTACCTTGCCTTTCCCGCCACAGACCGCAAACGTATGGTTCCCTTCGGAAGAAACTTTGTCTGCCAGCTACAAGTTTGGCGAGCGAGGTTCAAACGATTTTCCCAACTGAGCACTTTAAACATCATAGTGTCGATATCTGATGAGTTCTGGAATCACTGGACACTCTACTTCATTGTGACCTTTATTTCACAATAGGGGATGATCAGGGTACTCAGTGGTTGGAAGTTTGTTGATGAAGACCATGTTAGCTCGGCGGGTGGGGAACTGCGAACATAATCACTTGTGTTAAGCTCTTTAAGTGATGTTTCTTGCCCTTTATCAGTCAATAGAACCCTCCGATTACTCCATGGCTCGTTATTGTGTTAGCGGACTGGGTTTTTCTGATTAGTCTTTGTTTCATTCTTCATAATTTACTCATTAGCCGCTTATCAAGGGCCCGTTTAACTCGTGACGTTCTGAATGGTTATGTGCCCATCATTGAATTACACCAATCTTTTTTATTGTCGACAGCCTGATAGGTCCATGGCTTTGAAAGTAGATATTATTTCTTATATCAAAGTAGATTTCTGTCGGTTCACATTGTTATTGGGCTCACGCATATCCGCTCCTTTTTCTTTTGCGCCTCGGTAGCGTTATCTCTCCTGTCGTATTCTTGATCACCTGAGTCTTCGTTCGGTCTTGCTATCTGCTTTCTTGCGAGGTGGGGTCTTGTTGGCTTCGGAAGCTTGATGTAACGTTGCGCCATCTCCATGGCCACAGAGATACTTCAATTCTGATCATGAGATCTTGCCTAAAGCCTTGGACGCACCGGATCAAAAGGACGGCAAGCAATGGATCTCATTTGAAATTTTCAATGATTCTGGATTGAATCTTTTGTAATTTTCACTCTACTAGTTTTGGCTTCAATTCAATGAGGCCAACAGTGGGTACTCTGGGCCACTTCTGACTATGACTAACTGCAAAAAAGCTTCGATAGGACAGTGTAGTGATGGAGCCGAAGGGAGCTCACTAACCCGTGAGCGCCATCCCTTAAGATTGTAGGAAAAAAGTTGCACCAAGCTCACCTCGGTCTGAACGCCATCTGAGCCTTCTAGGCTGCGTTGATCTTGAGACTTGTACGTCGTATGGATCAATGGTTGGGATTTTGACTTCCTCCTGTTTTTCAGGAGAAGATAAGCAAGTTAGAGATACCGTAGGATTATTTTTCAATCTTACACTATCTTATCCCATTCTCCCATTGAGGTTTTAGAGACTTTAGGTGAGCACTTGGCAATCGTAGTTGTGCAGTGTCACGATCTATGCCTTCTCGGCGGAATTTTTCCATTCATTGTAGGGTTTAGTTATCTCGTCTCTATTGACTCGCATCATGATTAGCATTAGGGGACGGTGACCTTAATCCTAGGTTATTTAAAGGCGATGCTTAGCTCTCCATGGATTTCAGCGCTGAGACCACTTGGCTTTGGACAATTTTACCCTCAAACATCATCAAGCTACTTATTATGGGTGTGTTTGTCTCTTTTCCAAAGAGTAGGTCTCTTTTGTTCAGGTCCCTTGAGGATGAATATACGTACCTAACTTTAATTGTACACGATATAGTACCTATGGCATAATGGTTTAGTAGTCTTAGCAGGGGTATATACATATATAAAATATTATTTATTTGTATGTATTTATTTTTTCATTTTTTGCGCGGGACTTAGGCCGAGGTTGTGTTACAAACACCAAATGCAATGTGGCATATGGGTCACAGTATGTCTCGGCCATCTATGATGCCGTTATCCTTCATGTTATAGCGAGTTTAGTTTCTCTGGGTTAACTGCCGCCTAAACCATTTTGAGGTTGCAGTGATTCGTGGTTTGATACCCGGTTATGGGTAATGACTATGCGATGGCCGCAAGCCAATGATTTCTTTTGTATATTGCGCGCACCCATTTTGGGGTTGCAAGGTAGTATAACTTCCTTTTGGGTGGATGGGCTTTTATTCTGGGCTTAGCAAATAATATGGTTTATGTGCAGCCTACCACATTGGGTTGAAGTAGGCATACGGCATCTTTTGGCGGTTATGTACTCTTGTGACTAACAAGTACTTATAGCATTGTTAATGGTGCCGGCTATACCATTTTGGGTTGAGGTTGGATACCGGATCTATTTGGCGGTTATGCTTATACTTGGTGACTTTAGCCAATCTGATAGATTTTTAATGTGCGCTACACCATTTGGGTTTTGTAAGCGTGGCATACCGGATTATTTGCCGGTTATGTTTACTTGGTGATAACCAAGTACCATTATAGCATTTAACTTGCCGCCTTACACCCATTTTGGGTTGCAGTGAATCGGGTCTATTAGGCCGGTATATGATTAGTTACTTGTGACTTTACCAAGGTACATTTAGACACTTTAATGTGCCGTACCATTTTGGGTTTTGCAGTAGCATTGCGCTCTATTGGCAGTTATGCTGCTACTTGGTGACTTTAGCCCAAGTACCATTATCTGCCTTGAGAAGCCTGTAGATGTTTCTCAAACGTGCTTATTGATGATAGCCGAGAGTCCTTTGTCATATAGGTTTCGATTTTCCAATTTTCTTTGGACTTTCTCGGAATCTTTCATGGTTTGAGGGAGAGAAAATTCTATCTATTCTTTATTCTTTTTGTCTTTCTTTTCTCTCTCTAGTTTATCTCTTTAATTTATTCTCTTCAGTTTCTTCTCCTTAGTGTCTTCAAAACTTCAGTTTCCATCTTTTAGTCAACCAGTCGTCCAGAGTTAACCGGCGTTCTCTACGGTATATTTCTTTCTTCCCTTATTCTTTTTCTTTTACTCATCATGTTCTTACTGTTCTCTCTTCCTCAACTCTCTTTCCACTTAAAGTTGAATGTTGGAGGCATTCCTTGGGGCCTGACAACATCTGTTCGGGTCCCATGCACTAGAGTCCTATGTTCGTCCTCATATTGAAAATCAAGTGCATTTCTCCCGTTTATTTATAGGGGAAAATGCGTGAGTAAAACATAACATGCGAATTCATGAAGGGAACCAGAGGCGCTGTGTTGCTTTGGAAGTGAGTCTTATAAATTATGGAGTGATCAAGGTATCTCGGTGGGACCAGTAGGATTTTGAGCAGATGGCCCGTCACCATATGGTGCTCTCGTCTCTAATGGGCAACTTAATGAGTGAAGGCGGATTCAGAAGCCGTTCATGATTGTCGACGAGTGGCTGGCCAACGTTGTTTTAGTCAAAAAGCCCACTGGTATGTGGAGAATGTGTGTAGATTTCACAGACCTTAATAAGGCCTGTCCGAAAGATGACTACCCTCTCCCTAAGATTGACAAACTTGTTAATTCTACTGCAGGGCATGATCTCTTTAGCTTCATGGAAGCCAATGCTAGATATCATCAAATCCCCATGGCCGAGACAGATCATGCACACATCGCCTTCATCACCAATCAAGGTGTATATTGCTATAAAGTGATGCCTTTTTTGCCTCAAAAATGTCGGGGCTACTTATCAAAGGTTGGTCAAACAGATATTCGATGGTCGAATTGGGCGAAACGTGGAGGTCCATGTCGATGATATGATTGTTAAAAGCAAGCTTAAATCTAGCCACATCGCCAACCTCAGAGAGACCTTTGAATCATTAAGAAGATACAACATGCGCCTCAACCCAAAGAAGTGCATTTTTGGAGTTCGAGGTGGGAAGTGTTTGGGGTTCCTTGTTGATGAACGAGGCATAGAGTCAAATCCAGATAAGATCCAAGCTGTTTTAGACATGTAGTTTCCGAGAAGCGTGAAGGAAGTTCAAAGACTAACAAGATGAATGGCAGCCCTGGGCGATTCCTGACCAAATCGGCTGATAAGAGTTTGGCATTCATCAAAACGCTTAATAGATTAACGTTTAAGTGGGATGAAGAAGCAGTGGCTGCATTTCAGGAGTTAAAGAAGTATCTCTCCGAGATTCTAAAGTTGGTATCGTCATTACCAAATGAACCATTATACGTTTACTTGGGCATCTTGGAGTATGCTTTGAGTGCAGTATTAGTTGCTGAAAGAGACAAGACACAGTACCCAATGTATTTTGTCAGCCATGCCTATAGATGGGTTGAGTCTAGATATTCACTAGTTGAAAAGATCGTGTATGCCTTAGTGACGGCAAGTAGAAAATTGAAGCCCTATTTTCATGCTCATCCAATAACTATGCTAACTGGGCAGCCCATACGGAAATTCATTGAGGGGCAAAATCACTCGAACAGGATGACGGAATGGGCAGATGAACTGGCAGATTCCGGCCTAGAGTATAAGCCAAGAAAGGCGATTAAGGCTCAGGCATTAGCAGACTTCATCACAGAAATGTACTAACCACCCGGCTCAGACAGTTGAAGGCCCATCGGAACTATTCGTTGATAGCTCGTCAACCAAAGGGGGAAGTGGGGCTAGAATCCTCATAAAGACTGATGTAGGGGAACGGTTGGAATATGCTGTGAGATTTGGGTTTGCTGCATCCAACAACGAGTTAGAGTACGAGGCACTTATATTGGGGCTACAAATGTGCTTGGCTGCTGGAGCTAAAAATATAATGGTCAAGTCAAACTCGTAGTTGGTGGTGAGTCAAGTCAAGGGTGAATTTGAAGCCAAAGAAGACGCCATGAATATGTATTTGGTTAAAGTGGAAGCACTCAAAACTAATTTCGATGAGTTTACAATTCATCATATTCCGAGATCCGAGAATCAACGTGCTGATGCCTTATCACGCCTTGCTAGTTCAACTGAGACTACTAGTCCTATAATCATTAATTGGGAAGCTTTAAAAGAGCTAAGTATTAATGATATAACGGCGGTGTTCAATCGAGGCGAGACATGGATGGACCAAATCATCGAATTTCTGAAGACCGGCGAGCTACCAAAGGATGAAAAGCAGGCTGACACGACGAAGAAATAGTCGAAGTGGTTCCTTTGGCATGATGAGAAGTTGTATAAGAAGTCCTTCACCCACCCCTTGCTGAGGTGTGTAACGCCAGACGAGGGCAGTTATATCCTAAGGGAGATTCATCAAGGGGCTTGTGGAAGTCATCAGGGTTTTTGCACATTGGCTGGAAAGGCTCTACATCTGTATTATGCACGTAAAAATACGCAGAGCTATGGAAAGAAATGCGAAAAATGTCAGCTTCAATGCAAGATGCCTCCCTCCGCCTCACTCAACCTCCTAGCGATAGTGCCCACTACTACATCTTGACAGAGTGGGGCATGGATCGTTGTGGTCCATTCCGCCTACACTTGAATAAGAAAGTCTCATAGCCCATCGAACCTATTTGGACGAAATGGATTCGACAGCTAGAGCCTTACAACCATCATCAGAAAAGCAAGTACAACTGTCAATGGCGAAATCTTAATTTCGCGGTAAGTAGACCGAAGGCGGATCGCACGATAAGAGTAACAATTACGAAGTGAATCACCCAGCGATATACGTAAAGCTGTTATGGGATAAGGCTAAATTTACAACTATTCTTTGCCGACCACGACCATGACAGGCTGAAGCCCGCAACAAGTACTCAAGGGCATAAAAACTAAGCTCGAAGGAAAAGGCGTTCTTGTGAAGATTCAGAGTGTTTGTGCCACAGGACACCAGCAGAGAGTCACTGACACTACCTCTCTCGTTGGTATAGTGTAGTGGGACGTTTGCAAGTAGAATTGGCATTGCCATGCCCACGGTCCGATTACGGCCATGGGCTAATGTGAAATCTAACAAAGACTTGGTGGACCTTACTCACCCCAAAAATCGTGGATAACGCGCCTCCTCCAACCATGTCTGCTCAAGTAGAAGATAAACAGTACTCACACAGGTTGAAAGCCCGCCAATTCTTGAGGATGGTTCATCGACAAGTGAAAGGTGCAAGGAAAGAACTTGCCGGCTGGAGGAAGCTAACCCTAATAGGTGAAGCCCATGCAAGATTCGAGTCATCACCAAGTGACCTTCGACAGAAAACGCCATTGGCATCGCATTGCTTAGACCTTGGAAGGGTACCTTCATCGTATATAAGTGATACAAATAAGATAGGATAAATGGCATTGTAAGGTAATGTCATGTATTATAAATATACAGTCGATTTAAGTCAAAGCTTGTCAAATGAATAAAGACTAATTGACGGGGACGTTGGTAATAGACTGATTCGAAGAATAATAACCTCCCAAGGACAAGAGACTGTTGCAATTTTTGCTTTTACAGATCGCCCATTAGGCATACCATATTACACTTTCGAGCGAGAGATAGGGCATATGATTTACATACTGGCGCCCAGGTAGTTTACAATACAATATCATTATTTTGTTTACGATCGCCCAGTAGGGCATAGACTCGCACATCTTGTGCCAATGAAAATTTACTGACAACATCATAATTTGTTAATTTACGGATCGCCCCGTAGGGCCATAGCGATTTGTGTACAGATCGCCTAAGACAGATTACTGATGTCATTGATTGTCCTGAGAGCTCTCAGTATCAACCCGAATAGGTTGTTGAATATTGTTGCTACCGCCTAGAGAAATGTTACTTGTTAAACTCATATTCACAAAGTACATGGTAAAAAGGGATCGATAAAGTATTTTATCTAAAGCACTGGATTATAATAATTTGTACGAGTTTAGTAACCTAATAAGTAGATGCAAAAACGTTCAAGCAGTATAAAACAGACAGAAATAAGAGATGAGTTTATCATAAATCAAAAAGAATCTAAACTGCTAAAGTATAAACCATGGCGGCACAAATTCTAAAATATTCATGTACATAATCTGAATACTTAATAAAGTTTATGAATGAAGGAAATAAACAATGAACTACTTAGGCGAGGAGGAGGAAGGATTGGATCGGCTCTTCAGCTTTGGCACCCAAGAGACGCCTCAAACCTAGCGACTAGGGACATTATGGCCTGTTCTTCTTACACAGGGTTCGCTCAGGGCAACTAAGATCTGAAGGCAACTGAGATAAGAGGAGATCTGGATATTGAATCTAATAAGCTAAGAAGCAGAGGTACCACTCTCCGCCAGACATCGTGACCACTAAGACCTCGATGCAGCCTTCTTCAGCTCCTGGCTGCCCTTCTAGACCACTTCAATCATCGCACTTCTAGCTGCATCAGCATGTCTTCTCTGCCGCCTCACCTCACTGCTTCGGTCCGTCAATTCGTTCTGCTTTGCTGAACTACTCCATTCGTTGCTTTGCCTTGCATCAGCAACAAGGTATGGCCTGAAGGCTTGATGTCTCTTCCCGCCTTGCCCACATGATGATTCAGCGCCCCAACATTCGCCTCATGCTAGGTCTGAGAACTACTGATGCATATAAGAATGTCATCCGTCCACTTCTCCCAGATGCCGCCTTCACACTAGCTGGATGATCACTGAAGGCACTGGACTGATTTGGAGAGCCTTCTTCAAAGCCCAAGCTCTTGGCAACCCAAGGCAAAGCGTCACCAGCTCCTGTTGGCCCCGCCCATTTTCCTTAGGGCCTCTTAGCACGTGGTGGCCTCGGTGTTGCCCGGTCAAGGCATGGAATGAGTGTCTTAGATGAGGAGATCCTGCCCCAATCTTTGACCCTGTTTTTCTCCTCGAACTCCTGGTCCAAACCCTCAATCGCCCAAAGTCGTGCCATCACAACTCAAGCACAGCGTGAATCCTGGCAAACTAGCTGAAAAAAGCACAAATTAACGAAGGTTAGAAGGTGGGCTATAAATAAGAAAACAGAAGCATACCAGAAAAAAATCACTAAAATCAAGAAGAAACTCCCTCAATCGAATTAAAATCTCCTTCCTCCTGATAAACCTTGAACTAGCTCTAGCAATACAATGTGTTATACGACCTGAATGAGTCGAGTCATCTGGCCTTCACACTGTGGAGCCCGTTGAAGGAAGACGGTAAATGTCTCGTGCCTCTCCGCCTCGCTTATTCATTGCACTTTTAGTGTGTCGATTATATGTTTGCTCCCCCCGTCCCATGGAAGAAGGTCCACATCGTCGTCCCTCGTCCAAGAGCTTACATGGGTTAGCCGCAAAGGTTCCTCGTGAAGTCGTACTCTGAAGGCCTCTGAGGTGGGGCTACCAGCTGTGACGTACCTAACAAAAATAACACTAATTAAAAATAACTAATGTAGATAGTGGTAAAGGGTCGAATCCACAAGAAGCAACAATGAATATTTAATTAAAAGCATCGCTATATAAAAGACCGGTTTGTTAGTTATGTTAAGCTACAAGTAATAAAGCAAGAAATCTAACAATGACAAATAAAAAACACAATCCCTAGGCTTGTCACTAATATACACAAATCCAATTATTGGTAAACAATTCATAATAAGCACAATGAAGGTCAAAGTCTCTCGAATCGAGAACCAATAGAACGTACTCGAACCGATCCTCACTAGTACTCGTCTAAACCATGAGTAGATTGTATTAAAAGTTCAATCGCTGACAGAACTCTGATAATCTAATTACGCAATCAAGTCGGCACGATACTTAATTAAATAACATGAAGAACAATCAAATAGGAATTCAACAAATTGCCAAAGTATGAATCGAATCAAACCCAAAAGATGCTAATGAAATTGTTATAGTTCCCAATTGCCCTAGAAAGGAAACTACTCAATCATAATGCAATCAAACATAATAAAAGCACTTGAGAAAAACATAATTAGACTAATAGCAAAGAATAAAGGAGATTAGAGATTAAGAATAATACCAGAATCGCAATAATTGAACAACTAATGATGAACTATTGAATAATTGAATTAAAACTACAACTAGGGTTTTTTTAGAGAGAAAAAGTAATTCTAAAACTAAACTACCATCTAATAATTTTAAGTCCCCTCACAAAATAGTATCATCCCCTTTAAATACTCCTTAAGCCGGGATAAAAAGCCCCTTGAAATTACATTACTATCCCTCATTAAAAATCAGCCAAACAAAGATAGGAAAATCAGAAATCGCGGCCTAAACCGGTCGGTTCAAGCCGGAACCGGCCGGTTAGTATATGCTCGCGCGGCAGCTTCGCTGGGCTATCTTCCAAAATGCCATATCTCGAGCTCTAGTGGTCTAAATTAAGCATATAACCTATCAAATAAAAGCTCTTGGAGTCTAGTTTCTAATGAAATTAAAATTGAACCAATCCAACATACAAAACGTGACCTATGACCAAAAGAGTGAGCATATGTCAAAATTGATGCTCTGCAACGATCACTCTTCGTGTAGCTTCACTCCTAACACTTTATTACTCCTCCTAAGGCTCCGTAGTGCTCACAAATGAGTTTGAAATCGCTACAAATCAATAAAACCAACCTAAAACTCATTCAAACACTAAACCAACAACATAGTACAAAGAGGGCCTTAAGAAGGCCAAAAACCATTCAATATAGCAAGAGAATAAGGAGAAAAACCATATATCAATACAATACATCAGTGGCCTCAATGCCCTCCTCCTCTTCATCATTTTTTGCCATACTCTTAGCTTGGCAATCTTTCTTGGTGCTCTTTTTCTGCATCGAATAGTGTGAGTAACAAGACTAAAAAGAACGGTTGAAAAGGATTATTAAAAGTGTTGACAAGACTTATCAGAAGAGAAGGAGGAATTTGAACGGTTCTTTCTTCCAATACCTC
>SNQN01014613.1:7500-10171 GCA_008642245.1 Bassia scoparia | reverse complement strand
ACTAATTTTAATTGAGTTTTGTGTGAATGTTTGTTGGAATTATGAATTTTTTTTGTCATTATCTTAATGCTCTTTGCTACTTTAAAACAACAATCTTTCCACTTTTATTTGTAAATTACATCAATGTGAATGTTAGCTCTCGTTTAGTACTGAATTATACTGTATTTGATTGGCATTAGCTGAGTTTGAGCTATGATGTTAGAGGATATGAATTTCAAGCATGGTTGTATTTAGGACTTAGAATTATAATACAAAATGTCCTAAATCTTAGAATTATAATACAAAATGTCCTAAATTTTAGAAGTATAATACAAAATGTCCTAAATCTTAGAATTATAATACAAAATGTCCTAAATTTCATAAGTATAATAAAAAAAAATGTCCTAAATGGTGGAATTGATGATGATGATGAGTAGATTTGTTAATGATTTTATGCTGATATTGAGTAGGTTTGTGTCCAGAAAGTTCTAATTGCTCTAAGGTTTAAGACCTTACTTATTATGTTATAGTAATACTAGTAGTATACTAGTATAATACCCGTGCGATGCACAGTTCATCAAGTTTGACAATCTTAAGTTTGCTTTATAAAATCAAGTATTTCGTATTATAATTTAATTAGGTACTTGGATAAGATATTATACACAATTGATTACTCACATGAAGAAAATCGTACAATTCGTACTAGACTAATGTTATATACCCCGTACAGTAATGTTATAGGCCATGTTTGGCAATCAGAGTTTAGAGTTTAGTTGATAAATTATAAATTTTGCTGATATAATTTTTACTTTTTTGAATGCGGATTTGGCAGCGAATTTGACTATTGTTAGTATAATTGTGTTTGGTAACAATTAGTTGTTTCATTAAAGTTGATTAATATTTTATAGTGTAAAAGGATAATTAGTACATAAACATTACATAAATAAATCACAATAATAAAATAATCACTCTCAACTCACCTCCTTTTCCATCACATTTCTGGTCTTCTCTCAACTCCACTCCCTTTCCTTTCTCTCTCCTCAACCAACACCACAAAAAAATAGCAATGGCCATTCATCCTCATCTCTCATGCCACTACAACAACAACCACCACCATCTTCTCACGCCATCCCATCAATTGCATCCACCACTTACCACCACCATCAAATTAAACCAAATTCAAACTTACAACAACTATAAGATCCAATTGCATGTTGTAGGATGGTTGTTTTTTTTTTCTTTTCTTTTGACAAGATTGTAGGATGGTTGTCTGTTGATTTTTACTGTTCATTTTTTTTTATTATTTTTTGCTTTTATTTACTGATGATTGAGGTGAGAGGGCGGGCTAGAGAGGGCAGTGCGTGATGGGAGATGCCGGTGGTAGTGGATAATGTCGACGGTGGTTGCTGGACGTGCGTCGATACCGAATGTGGTTGCTAGGCGAAAATGAACNATTTCTGGTCTTCTCTCAACTCCACTCCCTTTCCTTTCTCTCTCCTCAACCAACACCACAAAAAAATAGCAATGGCCATTCATCCTCATCTCTCATGCCACTACAACAACAACCACCACCATCTTCTCACGCCATCCCATCAATTGCATCCACCACTTACCACCACCATCAAATTAAACCAAATTCAAACTTACAACAACTATAAGATCCAATTGCATGTTGTAGGATGGTTGTTTTTTTTTTCTTTTCTTTTGACAAGATTGTAGGATGGTTGTCTGTTGATTTTTACTGTTCATTTTTTTTTATTATTTTTTGCTTTTATTTACTGATGATTGAGGTGAGAGGGCGGGCTAGAGAGGGCAGTGCGTGATGGGAGATGCCGGTGGTAGTGGATAATGTCGACGGTGGTTGCTGGACGTGCGTCGATACCGAATGTGGTTGCTAGGCGAAAATGAACGAGGAAGCAAGTGCTTCATTTGGGTCGGCTATTATATTGAAAATATCAACTAAAACAGTTAACAATGAATTAATTGAATTAAAAATTTGGTTTTAAAAAACTCCAATAGATATGCTTGAGATAACAGCGTATTGGAATTTAGAGTTTTGGGCTTCATAACTCTAATCAATACTTCCCCCTACCAAACACCCATATTAGAGTTTTGACCAGTCAAAACTCTATTAGTGGGGTCAAAACTCTATAAGCTCATTGCCAAACAGGGCCATAGTGTTTTTTACAAAAATCCAAATTAAAAAATACAACACATTAATTAAATACACGGTTCCATACATAAAAATATAAATAAAAAATATATTAATTATATATCAATAATTAATTATCTTCTTTGTTCATTTGATTGATTAATGTTTGTAATATACTCGTAATAAGTAATACAATGACCTACAATAGAGTTCTATACAAGCCTTACGTATATCAAGTAATACAATATTAATGTTCTGACCTTGTAAAAATAAAAAAGAAAAGGATAAAAAGTTAAATAAACATTATAAATTTTTAAAACAATAAATAATATCAATCATTCAATCAATCATAGCCTTAATTAATCYCATAAGTGGGGACGGCTAACGTGAACCAAATGTGATTATTCCAAGAGGTCATTCATATGAAGTTTCCTACTCTACTCCCTACGATTGAGAGTCTCATCTACTTGTAAATCCAACAGTTTCAAATCCTTTTAAACTCCCTCCCACCAATTCATTTCGGTCTCCCTCTACCTCGTT
>SNQN01014613.1:0-5000 GCA_008642245.1 Bassia scoparia | reverse complement strand
TCTTTAGAAATTAAATCACATCCATTGAACTAATTTGTCATCATCACCATACACGTCAGCATGCCACGTCAATGCAACCATGCCACGTAAGACGCCATGTCAGCACCCTTCTGCCACGTCAACATGCCACATCAGCACTGATGTGACGTGGCGCTGACGTGGCATGTTGACGTCAGCATGCCACGTCAACACTGACATGACGTGATGCTGACGTCATCATGCCATGTCAGCACTGATGTGACATGGCACAGGTGTGGCATGATGACGTCAGCATGCCACGTCAGCATTGACGTGACGTGACGCTGACGTGAAATGATAACGTCAGCATTCCATGTTAGTGATGGTGCTGATGTGACGCTGACATCAGCATGACACGTCAGCATTGACGTGACGTGGCATGTTGACGTCAGCGCCACATTAGCACCAGCACTAACGTGGCATGCTGACGCACCGGTGACGTGGCAAACTTATGTGGAAATGTCCTTAAAATCGTAAAAAAATTCTCTAAATTGTATGCACAAATGTCCTAAATTCTAAATCACAAAATGTCCTAAATCGTAAAAATGTCCTAAATTATATATGTAAAATGTCATAGTTTTTAGTTTTCACCAAAAGTAAGGTTTTTAGTGGATCCTTACTCTATATATATATATATATATATATATATATATATATATATATATATATAAAGTCAAAGACATATGTCAGATATATCTTTCTAAAAGCTGTCAAACAACCTCATACTAATATATCCTTCCTGCCAAAAACGCATCTTGAAACCGAATTTACTCCGTATAACCATCGTATGACTTGATTAATACTAGTCACAACTCAAATTACTCCACAATTCTCCACCCTTGACTTGTATTTATCGACAAGCGCCAAGAACAAACAAAACAAACGTGACACTTGGTAATACAAGTCACACCCAATCACCACAAATCTCCACCTTGACTTGTATTCACCTATACATGCCAAGATCCAAACAAACAACAAAACCAACCAACAAATGCCAACCAAAATCCCGTGGCAAGGATTGCCTCCACCTTGAGGCACAACCCGTAAGGGTATCAAATACGAACAAAGGCGTTCAACAAGTTCAAGCAACAAAAGAACTTGCAAACCAAAACCAAATGGAAACGAACTCCAATGTGTTTAGTCCTATCAAACCAAAACTGTTCAATTGCAAGACAAATCGCATTCATACTATCTCCAAAGACCATAGCACGATCAACWTGAACGCCCAAACCACTAGCAAGACTCTGCAACCATATACAACCAAGAGTGTATACCAAACCTGTCACAAGCCTTCTAGTAATAAAATCACTTGCAAAATCAGAACAAAAATAACCAAACACCAAGCGCAAATTCTCATTCCCATAAATGAGACTAACAACTGTCGTTTTAACCAAATAGCGAACAAATCGCCCCACATACCGTCGATGCTTCCTTCTAGGTAGAGACAAGAACCTACCAATAGTAATCACAGCATGTACAACAACAAATCTAGTGCAAACCAAAGCAAATATCGCACTAGCAAAGCAAACACAAGACACAAACTCCTTCCAAACATTCGACATCTTTTGAGCTGCAATAAACATGTCAACAACACAMCAAAATACATAAATATGTAAGAAATCCTCCACCTTACTACGATAAACGCAGCAAGTATTAGGACTACTCCGTTCTTCCATGCTCGCACCTTGTTCAAAGTTGTCAAATGGATCGTATAACACTTTCAAACATCTCCTTTGCAACTAGTCGACTTGCAACTCTTCGAGGCACTAGTTTCCTGCAAGTGCTCACTAGTCTTATTAATTAGACGAAGAGACATCCATCTCCTCGCTATTAGTATCCAACGAACGATGCTGACGATCTTTCAAAAAAACTGAGATTCCCTATTAGATGGATCACAACCAATATGTCTCACAATATTCATCAACGAACATGCAACGCATAACAACTATCTATCCTCTACACAACATGTTTTGACCTATTACACATAGCACCTATGGGAGCGCTACAACCTTGCAGAATCATGTTAGAAACATAACCGATGCACATAATACCAAAGTATCGTTAGACAGTGTTCTTAGTACCTCTTAAATGTACTATTCACTTCGATTACCCTCAATCCACTAAATTCCCCACCTGAACCTGAGAAAGATGAAACCTCCTTGTCAATGAGTACCAGAGATATCATTCTTTCTTCAATTCTGAGGAACATGCCTACTTCAACTCAAGAACACGCACTCTCCCTTCCGGTCTAATTGATGGAAGATTTAACCCACAACCTTACAACAGCATATTTACCCCATCGTACACACTCACACTATCAAAAGACTCTATATATGTAGTGTAAACCTCTCACATTGAGATCACATATGAAAAGTACATCCAGAAATCCAACACCAATCGATCCAATAGACTGACCTGCACTCACACTAAAGCTTTAACGTGGCAAATCTTCTCTGATATATTGTGAATTCTGTTGTGCATGTTGCATTGGAAGCTAATTTCTGGGGTTTTTAGGACAATTATATTTTTTCCAATGACTCGGGTCTTTACATAGTGGCATATATATCTTAGTTTTATTACCGCTACTGCTTCGAGGATTTTTACTTTTCTACTCTAGAGTTAATAACTATTTGTTCACTGGCCGATATTCACAGACATTAAATCCAACCGTATAATCTAAGTTATATGATTGCATTCCTTTGGCTCTGTCGCCAACATGCTCTAGAATTAAAGTGGCATATTCAGGTATTTCTTCCAAGAGTCTTACAATTATATTCTCACCCTATTCCATAATCGACCAAACAAATTCTCTCAAGAAGAGCAGGCAAAGAAACCAGACAAATATGCGAATAGCAAGCATCCTCGATCTCATCTTGAACATCTAAATAACGCACAATGAAGTAAAATTAAGTATGTTATTGAAGTTGTCTAGATGATGTCCCTAAAGGCCGTACCTGACGCATTCGCAGAGGAAAACAACTACACTTGTTCTGAAAAACAACTTGTTAGTTGAGAGACTTCGTCATGTAAAGATCTCCAATTTTGAACCGACAAACCAAAGTCGAATCCTCAATCGGGAACACTTCGTTATGATGCACATCATTGCCAAATCACAACAATATGGTAAGAAGTGAGCCCTCTCCTCATTTGCATTCGCCTCTAATTCCACTGGGCTCAAGTCAGATTGAGATTCCTTCGATTTTACGACCAATAGTTTCCAAATACCCTGTTGTTTTTCAACAAGGCTTCGCATTCTTAATCTGCATGACGGCCCCAAAGATATTCACTACCGTCGTAATATTTCCTGCATCTTTCATGGTTGTAGTGCTTCATAGCTTCCGCCTGGATGCTAGAATCCTACCTTCGGCTTTGATACCAAGTTTATCTGTGACAGAAGCGCCGAAATCGAACCAAACTACAATAGGAACAAACACCTGAAGTAAGATATACACAAATAACACACAAAGATTTAACGAGGTTCCACTATCAAGTGCGATAGCTACGTTCCTCCTGGGGCGTACGATATGTTTTACTATGGTTTAGAATCAAAGGAATACGACATTGAGAGGTACTGATATTCTCCCACAGAATTAACTCAGCAATACCGCGTGTTTTCCTCTCAGCAAAGTTGGCTTGAATAACCAATGTGAGTAATAAGAGTAATTAACCCCTACCGTAACCCTGATTACTTAGGGAGTATCAAAAAGATACATAGCAGAGTACAAGATAATACTACGAGGATTGCCGTTAACAATAACCCAGCAAAGTTAAACAATATAATATATTATATATATATATAATATATATAATATTATATATATAATAGGTAGGGTAAGAGGATACCATAAGAAACCCTACTTAGGTGAGAACTATGAGAACTCCATGTTCTACAGTTTTACACTACATGTTCTACGGATTTAGCGTTCATGTTCTACATTTTTAGCCTTCATGTTCTACAATTTTTTACTTTSATGTTCTACACTTTTAACCTTTATGTTCTGCAATTTTTAATTTTCACGTTCTATAAATTTTTTACTTTCATGTTCTGCAATTTTAACCTTTATGTTCTACGAATTTAGTATTCGTGTTATGCAAATTTCTACTTCATGTTCTACACTTTATWAGAACTTTCTCTCTCCTCCTTGAGCCTAGCCTTACCCCTCCATTGAAGCAAGCCACAACCACCCCTATTGCACCAAGTCACCACCACCACCACTACCACCGCACTGAGCCCAGGCCAAAGCCCCAAATTGACTCAGCCAGCCCAACCCACCCGCATCCTTACCCTTACCTTTCTCCATCGCACCACCACCCTCACCCTTACCCACACCTTAACCACCACCCTAACCCTTACCCATTCCACCACCACCACCACCCTTACCTTCATGCGCAACCACCATCATCACGCACATCCTCACCCCCCACACCTCGAACATAGYGCCRTCGCAGCACACGCACAAACAAATACGATCTCATCAATTATACGCAAACCACCATTCGAACCCCTCGAAGGATCCCAACGAACCATCAACCGAACCTCGCCACCATTCGAACCTAGCAAACCCCTTCRATTGAGGGTGTTAGGGTTTAAATTGGGGAATTTTCGTGGTGGTATGAAGGACCACCTCTTCAATTTGGTGGGAGGGGTATACATCGGGGTGTGGTGCAGTGTTGCTTGCGTCGGAGTGGTGTGATTCGACGGCGGTGCCGTGGTGCGATAGTGGAGAGAGGGGTTTAGGAGGAGAGAGAATCGGTGGTGCAGGCTCGGTTGGTCATTCGAGGTGCAACGGTGGTACGACTGTAGGACCTAGCGCGATGGTGTTTGGTGGAGCGGTGGTGCTAGCTGCTGGTGGTGGAGATAAAGTGGCATGGAGGAGAGAGAAAGTCATAGGGAGGAAAGAGAATGTGATAAAGGGAGGAGCGAGAGGGTAGGTGGGGAAGAAAATAGAAAATTGTAATTAAAATATTAAATGGCTGAGATT
>SNQN01014609.1:0-10176 GCA_008642245.1 Bassia scoparia | reverse complement strand
TGCACTACTAGTGTAGCAGCTCACTGTGTATTATTCAAAAAAATCCTTGAACTTGATTTCCTTTGTTCTCTGTGTATTACTGAGTCACTTATCATCATTCATCATATAGTACCTTGACTAGCTTCTAACATGCGTTTTAAAATAACAAATGCGGGTTGAGCAATGATTTTCATGGTGGTCCTGACTCCTGAGTTTTAACTTACAGTTAGTAAAGGTGGAGAGAAAACATTTTAAATGTGATCATTGTTACTATTCATATGAAAGGGATAAGGGTGCGTAAATCACCGCTCGTTAATAAGCTAAGTTGAGGTCCAAGGCATTATAGGAATTTGTTTGTGTCTTACAGGTTGGATTGGTAGTGTTATACTATTATAAGAGGGGAATAAGTCTGTGTTGTACGTGTACAAGAGGCAATTGTCATATGTATGTGGAGTGAAGTGGTTTAATCAAGGCTGCTTTTCTCACCATTTCATTGTAATTGTAGTTAAAATGCCCCTTACTTTTTAATTATCCTTCCTAGTATGAAAAGTTTAAATATAGAGCAGTTATAAATATATACTTAAAATTATGTCTTTAATAATTTGCATTTTAACCCTTGTTAGTTTGTCTTTATTCATTAGTGTTACTGTTTGAGGGTCAAACATTTCTTTGCAGCTTTGCTTTTTAGTGTGGAAATCACCTTTATTTCGATGTTAACCACCGTTAATTTGACGTCAAATTTTGCATTGGCCACCTTTTAAACACTCAAGTCAACGTCGAATATAAAAAAAATACTTATAAACGATTTTTTATTTAAAACAAATTTAAAAAAATTCCAATATTTTAACAACCTTCTTTCTACAAGTCTTCAAACTTGGACACCAATCATGCCTTTCTGAACCCCATAACATCAAAAAACCTAACCAATACAAACCTTCACAAAATATAACAATGTCACACATTTCTAGACAATATAAGGTGACATGACTCATGAATCACCATTCACCACACAAACCTTTAGTGTTCAGCGCTTGAGCGAACATCAGCCAAACACAGCCTACTCAACTCAAGTGAGAGATCGAACACTACTGAAATTGTATTGTAGCAGCTTGAAGCAATGTTCAACAACCAAAGCTGAAGCTATCATACATTTCAAGCACAAAATCAATTCTTCAAGCTAAGGTCAGCATTCTATTACTCTTTTTAAAAAACTTAAATGTAGAAAAATCAGTGCTTTTTTCTGAGTTGAACTATTTACCCATTGCATGTTTGTTTGATTTGAAGTTTGAACTTTGAAATATTTGCCTAATTGCTGTTTTCAGTTGGATTTTATTATTGTTTTAGAGTTTGACATGAATTTAATTGGAGACTTTGGATAGTTTAATGATATTTCCTCCGTTTTTAGGATGTTCTTAATTCTTATATGAAAATTTCACAAATGATGCGTCATTTGTTTTTTCTTCCTTTTGAGACATGAGACTACATCAAATTCCACCTAATTTCTCTTCAATCTCTCTTTTTTTGTTACAACATATTCTTTCTACATTTCATTTTTTGTCAACATATTTTATTAAAACACCCACCTACTCACTTTAATCAATTCCACCAATTTTGCCTCAAACTCCGTCTCCCGTGCTAACCCAGTGAGGCATCTAAAAACGAAGGAAGTAATTGGAATGCTTTTTCAAAGAGGAATTTGAGTAAAGCTCATTACTTGGTTGTCCAATGTTGACATGATTTTGAACCTATATTCATACAAGGGCTATGGTATGAGGAGTTGATAAAGCAAGGTAAGGGTAGAAGGAGAAAAAAATAGAATTGCTTGAAAGTAAGAGACTTGTGGTGATTTTTTTTAGAGAGCGATAAATGAGAATCCATGATTATAAAAGAATGGAAAGAATTGATTTCCAAAATAGAAATTTATGGATTCACTAACTGAGTTCGGGGTTTTCAATTTCGTTCAAAACTATCTAGAATTGATGGATTGTTGTTTGGATTCATCGTCTGTAGAATGTCCATTATTGGCATCACAATTTTGTTGTTTGAATTGTTAGTACATGTGGGTCTAAAAATTGTTAGTTTTAGTTTGTTGGCCTAGTTCTGGATTTTAAATTTAAACCCTCTATATAACTGGTCTACAACTAGGCAGACAATGAAGGGAAAATCTACGGGAAAATGAAAATGTTTTACGAAATAGCAAAGCCAATAATTCAAGTACCACTAGGAGGTCAGCCGCGCTCAACACTCCTAAGGAATCAAACCAGGGAACCCAATAAAACAAAAACTAGACAATACAATTACGTAGTTGCTTACGCTAGACTTACAAATCTAACAAGTGTCTTCTGTATGCAGATTTGGCACAGGGTAAGACAAAGGAGCAATCTCTTGATCTCCAGTCAGGTGAGAATGTATGGTTGAAGTGGATAATGAGGTATGTTACTAGTTTGTCGTCCCCTAAATTTAATTTATTTTTCTTTCTATTTTGTTGGAAGAATAGTTGTATAAGAAAATTCATTCATCCAAATTCAGGTGATGAGAGAAGTGTGTGGCATTTCAGAAGACTATGAACTCATCGATGGACGGTTTGCTCTGATTGTGATATATTGAGAGAGAGCGTGCATGTTTCTGATTTTGTTCTTCATTCTATCTTAAAGTGTGACACACTAATTGCTTTTTATTTAATGCTGTTTCATAGGATGGCTCCTAACTGCTTCGGTGGCCTGGTGAAAGCGAGCGAACTGTACTCTAAATCTAAAGCATCACATGAGCTACTTTAGCTATATGCATCTAAATTGCAGTCACCAATTGCCATCTGTGTTTGCTTTCCCCTTATGGATTTAATTACTGTATATGTTTGCAGGGGTCAGTATTAATAGTTGCAATTGAGACGTTTGGTTCATAGTTTGTGACTTGAACCAGGACAAAGGAAGGTGGTGGTAGCGGTATTGGGGTAATCAGGGCCTGCTTCATTTTGTAGGCAAAGGACTCCCGAGAAGGCTGGCTTATTGGTTATTGATCGTGTCCAATGTCCCAACAAATCCTGCTGACTATTGATGCCATGAGTTTCCTTGTCTAAAGTTCAGGTACATTGGGTTCTTGGCATTCCAGCTGGTGAGAAGCCACTACCCTTGACTAAACAATCAGCTGGATACTCTTCGAGAAAGATATGGAGGATATCTGGAAGAATTTAGTCAGACAACACCCGGTGGTAGAGAGAATCTCAAAGGCTAAACTATGGAAGTTGTGATTATACTTCGTGAGAGCTAGCGTCAAGAAGGTATTTTATGTTAGCATTAATGATGGTTTGCGCATTGCTGCCAACTATCATTGGGTGTACGCTGGTATTGGACCATCTAGTAATGGCAACTAAAAACTTTGCAAAATCTTTTTACATGAATGCTTGATGATCACAATAATCAACTTTACCTTGTTATGGTTTGGTTCAGATACTAGTTAGTTTATCTTTATCAGATTGCCAAGTTATGAGAGGCTTGCAAAATGAACCAGTGGATCAGCTAGTAGTATGATCTAACCCCATGGGCCGCGGGTAAACCAAGGAAAAGACAGCGACTTCATCCACCGCATTGGCCCTATCATTATAAGTTGCGGTATGACCTGACTGGGAATTTTGTTTTGTAATGAGCTAAAATTCCTAAAATATGCATTTTGATACCTTATTATAAGTAATGTTGTCTTCAATATCCACTTTTTACCAGTACTTTTAATTTTCCCTATTTTTTTCTCCTTGAACACTGTTATTGTTGCTGTTGTTCAGTCGTCAATATCCTCCTCAGGACATTAATGTGGTTTTCTTTAGTTGCGCCACTGCGAGGAGAAAAATGTGAAAGAAGCATCTTCTGAGAACCAAAATCTGTTGTAATTGATTGAAGGAAAACATTCCATCAGCTATTAAGAAGGGTGTTAGGGGGATTAATATAGMAACAGAACAAGTTGGAAAATGCAAGGAGAACCGTATGGACATCTGTGATGAAAGAAACACTGATAGTGTAGCAGGGAGGCACGTTGAAATCACTCCTCGCAGCAAAAGATCCAGTCCTACCAAATCCCATGACAATTGTTTCCAGGGTCTTCCATCTCAAATTACACAAACAAATGCTGATGAAGTTGTTAGCTTGATGAATTCACCAGTGGCTGCAATGGAAGTAAACAAGATCCTTGAGGATACGAGTTGTATCAGAATACGGCTATTAGAAGTTGTGCATCCTCAGGATGAAATTCTAACACCAGATGATAATGATCATGTGAGCAAGGTGGATCCGGATAAGAAACGTTGTCAAGTTTATGCTAATGATGAGCAAGACAAGGGAGCCAAAGTTGTTAGAGTGAAGTCAGAGAAAGCTACACAGGGTGACAATGAAGACGCACAACGCAGGGCAGCCAAATTTGAAAGTGTGGAGTTAGGGAAAGGTATACTTGAGAACGAGGTTGTGGCATGGCACATTGCGATTCTGACCTTTTTGGAGTGCTGCAGTTTGATGCTAGGATCAGTAAGCTTGAGAGCGTTGTTTTTCAAGATGCAAGCACGACAGATGAAATAATTGCCAGAGCTAAGGTATGTATGCTCTATGTATTWCTCACCCAGAACTCTTTRTTACAGATAAGTGAACACATCTAGCTTACCATATCATTTAGCAGCCTCTTACTGTGAGTTATTGAGATCAAACTTTTGTGAAATATGGGTTAAAAAAAATGTAATCTTGAACTCTGTAGTACTAGTTTTCTAGAATCTATCATGTATTGCTATTTTGTTCATGTTTGATGAAAAAATCCAGTTCTTCTGGTTAGAGCGTGCGAAATTGAAAATTATAACTGTATGCCTTCTAGTTCCTAGTTTTTCTGGTTTTAATACCTACTAAAAAAAATTCGGTCTGGCAGAATAGTTTACTGCTTATAAGCTATGAAATTTCTGGTGTTTTGACCCTCTCGAAGTTTTAGGTCATATGCTTAGCAAAAAATTTGGCAACTAGATAAGAACATTGTATGTTTGAAGATAATACTTCTATATTACTTGAGGATATAGTTTTAGATTCTAAGGAGGATTTGTTAAGGCTTTGCCTCCGTTTATTTTTGACATATGTCAACTTTTCCGGGTACCTTGACTGTCGTAGAACTGGGGGAAGGAAGATACAAGTTCGTTACACTAGAGAATTGTAAAAGCAAGTCTTGTCTCTTGGCCCTGACATATGTCAACTTTTCCGGGTATCTTACTGTTGTAGAACCGGGGGCAGGAAGATACAAGTTCGTTACACGAGAGAATTGTAAAAGCAATGCAAGTCTTGTCTGTTGGCCCTGATAGGATTTTTTTGCTAGGGGATTGCTGTAAGAGATCTACTGTATAAGGATACATGTCTCTAAAAACATGCAGGCAGTTGCAGTATAGTATAGTAAGCATTCCGGGTGTGCTCAGTGCTCAGCCTTGACATCAAGGTGGTAAAGCKTCCGGTGAACAAAGGAACTCATAAATGCCATTTAGCAGAAAAGTGTRAGAAAATTTTAGGAGTAATGAGTMTTGTGACATTCATATTGTCCAAGAATTCAGATGGCAGTGAAGAAAATAACAGTAATCAACCTCAGTTATTRACTTAGTGTTCTAATATAGCTAATAGCTTTCTTATAAGTTGCACACTTGAGCAATGCTTCTTTTTGCCTTGAGCATATGTTTAGCTGAAGGATTTGACAATTTGTTTACCTTGTCGAAACTCAAAAATCCGAAGAAATAAACTTAATGGCCCGATCTTGCTTGGGTTTCCTGGAGGATTCATACACCGACTGCTAGTGTTGTTATGTGGTTCTGGGCTTGTTTCGATGAGAAAGACGCATTGGTGRAATCAGGTCATCTCAATATATATACAGATTACAGAGTTATTAMAAAGTTGTTCCTATGTTGAACTTTCCTGCTTTCAGGTGAATAAACATGAGAGTAACCCAGAATTCGTGTCGTACGTTGTCATACAGTAGCTTCTGAGTTCCAAGTCTTCTAACTTGAGCTTTGAATTAGCAAATCTTGGGAATATAAATCAGTGGTTTAATAAAGTGTTGAATGCACGTCTCATTGTTGCATTGTTGTTGAAACTTGAAAACATACTTCAGTAGTACATAACATTTTTTTAGGAAAAATTTCATTACATAGTTGAGATGAAGTACTTTTTTTTTTTTTACAATTTTAATGTGTCAATCAATACATTTAAATCCATATAATCAAATATTACAATTATCTACTATCAAAATGACGATTTCCAATGAACAATAATCATTTCACCATTATCACAATTTCTTCTCCTTTAGTTTCATTACGTACAATAAATTGTCAGGCAACCCTCAAAAATTTTTGGATGAAAAAAAACAACACAATGTGTCAGGCACGTTGCTACTACGTGACAGGCCTTTGGGGGGATGACTTTTCCGTCAGGGCTTCTGTCCGTGTCGTGTTAGGTTGTGTCGTGTTGATTAGGGTCTCGACGTATTAGAATTGAGAGCTGCGTTCGGATCTCAATGATTCGGAATCAACCTCCAGCACCTGCTGCTGCTGCCGGTGCAACATTCCCATTCCCATTCCCATCGATTCGTTCCGTCTCTATCTAAAACGTTCCATACCTTCACAGACTTATCAAGGCTCCCACTGTAGACTATATACCGTTGACTTTTAGCCTCCTTGTCATCCTCCACGGCCAAGCACTTAAAGGCCGTTGTGGCCCGTTAACACGGTCAGACACGTGTGGATAGTCCCTCCCTGCGCCACAACAGATGGTCTTGTCCGCCGACCCACTAAACACGAGCCGAGCACGTGCAGCGAGGCCACAACACGGCCAATCTGTGCCCCCTAAGGACACCACCGTGCGCGAGGTTCTTCTCCCTCTCCCAGAAATTGACCATCTCCGTCGTCGACCCACAGTACACTATCGACCCGGTGGGTGTCCACTGCGACGCGGTGACTGCACACTCCTGCTTAAGCAAAGTCTGCATGTAGAAGTGCTTCGTCACCTTCCCTGCATCTCCCTCCTCCAGACCTTTACGGTTCCCTCTGCGGATCCTGTGAACACTATCCCCAGAACTCGCAACACCGAGTTCACCGCATCCTCATGGGCGGCCACCGACTCTAACTTGGAGTCGGAGATGCCACCCTTAAAGGTCCTATCCACGAAGACGAATACAATATCCCTGCTCATGACTCAGACTAAGACATGATATAGCATCCGAATGCTTAATCCACAATGTGCTTCTATGCCTCTCACCTCAACATAGTTACTCGGCCTAATTGACGCCTTAAACAATCCTTAACGTAGTAACGAACCGGAACGTTTGTGTATGCTCGGGTCTTCGGTGACACCTTCCAAACCCGATCTTACCGTCTTGGTGACCCGTAATATCTTACCACCCGCGATAACAATCGCCTTGACCAACCCAGACGCAGACTTGAACCCGGAAATTCCTTAAGGTTCTTCCAACCCGAATATTCTTACTATCGGACCCCGTATATAACAGTCACCTTGGTAGCCAAGGAATAAATGTGACCCTCCTCACGCACAAGGGACCCGATCAACGAGCTAGCTGGCCCGAATGCGTTTAATGATGGTTCAGATTGTTGAGACCAATTTGACTTCGTAAAGGGCGAAACCTGGTTCCATGGAGACATCATCATGGTGACATTTCGGCGCTCATTCTCGTTGGCTCGTCGATGAACGAGTTCCCCCCATGGCGGAGAAGCTGCTCTGACGATCCGAATAATCCTCGTCGTTCATCCTGTCATTAGACATCCTAGGGATGTTCGGGTCCGAATAGATCGTCGTCACGCTGTTGCGAGCTTCGTACATGCTTACAACTTTGTTAGAGACACAATAATAAGCAAGTATGTAAGTATATGAAGATGTGTTCTATAATAATAATGTTCTTTTTCTCTTGTGAATTTCGCCGAAAATGCGAAATATCCAATTGAAACTCTCCCACCTCAATCACCAAAACCAAAAGGAAACTACGAAATGAGGTTAATGTGTGATGAAATAGAGAGTTTGCTAAGATAAAAGGGAAGAAAAATGGTGGTTGAGAATAAGGAGAAGAGAGGTGGTAAGAAGTTAGGAAAATGTAGAGAGAAAATATGAATAAAAATAGCAAATTGACTATATTTACTTGGTAACACGTTGATAACATAACATAAGGGAATTATTGACTTCAATTTTAATATGACAATAACAGATATATTCTGGCACCCGTTGAATCAGGTTGAACGCGTTTGTTTAAGGCAAAAGGCGAGCATCGTTAGGGCGTTGCATAATTGAAGAAAATGAAATATATTGAATCAATCTTAAATCTTAAAAAGTGAAAACTAATTAAACCTATTACAGTGTAATTTTAGTGGGCATTTCAAGTTTTTTTTATTTAGGAAATATATTTAGCGTTTATCTAACCCATAGAAGTGCTTGATTATATAATGTACTTAAGTAGTATAAAACCTTAGATGCAATGATGCATCAATGTGATGTTGTAATGTAATTGACGAATTATCATTAGAGGTTGGATAAGAGATGGCAAAAATATTGACACTAATCTTAAAACATTTGAACACCCCAAATCCCCAATAATAAAGATCGGTTGAAATTCTCCATGTTTAAAATAACGGGTTAATCTAATTCAACTTGTTTATTAAATGAGTTGTGTTTGGGCTGAAATTTTCACCTCCCTAATCCAATAGGTTTGGTTCCGGGATCATATTTCCTCATTTCCGAAATTAGAAATGTTCATTTTCGAAAATAGAAATGTTCATTTCCGAAAATACAAGTGTTCATTTTCATATATGACATTTACATTTGAAAATGAACATTTTACATGTTGAGATGAACATTTTTAGTTTCAGAAATGAATATTTGTCCGGAACCATGATGAGGACCATAGTCCGGAACCATAGGAGATTGTGCTCCCCAACCCATTTATTTAATGGGTTTAGATTGCCTACATAACCCAATTGTTTTAGAGTTTAATTTTGACGTTTGGCTTTAATACTTACTTCGTTGTATAATTATTGAGCTTATTTAGCTTAATCTTTATTAATATTGTACCCTAAAATAAAAAAATGTTAGAGTTGAGAATTTCGACCCGTTAACCTTTTAAGGTCGGGTGTCAAGTTGAAGGTATCAACCCATTTATGTTACTCCATACTAACTCTTATTAGTTGTAATATATATAGAGAGATATTTTGCTCATACTAATTAATAAAGATCTTATTAGCTTTTGTTTTATACTACGAGTAATTGATTAAAAACCATTGGTTAATKTATCTTTATTTGATCTTTTGTATGCATGTTATGTTATTATTATTTTTTTATGATCTTTTGTATGCATGATAAATAAATACAAATGGTTTTTTTTTTACTTTAATAATACTTTGTTTTTGGTACAAATGAGCTACAAATACGAGTCGATATTTACTAAATTGAATTTGCCTGAACTAGAGCGTAGTGATTTTGTGTGTTTATTTGAAATTCAAACAATTTAACTCTTTTGTGAATGTAAACATTAATTAAACTCGAGAAAGAAAAATAGTCAATGTATCAATTCATCATACTCTACTTTGTCGAAAAGGTTGTTCTCCATTGCTATAAATATCAATCCATTAAGCCTCTCTTGTTCATTGTTGAATGACAAGAGGATTTCAATAACTTCAACTTAAGAAAGATGTATAATATGTAAAAATGAGGGAGGTTGTATTTAAAATTGGCGGTATCATGAACATTTTCTTTATATTAGGATAACAATACAACCATAAATAGTCTCATATTYTTTAAAGACAAAAGCTAACAAGCGCCCCAGACCATTAGATAAGATAACTAAAAATAGAATTCTGAAATAAAACTAAATACTCCGTATTAATTATWGCGATTGACGTGTAAATTTGRCTTGCATTTGAGATTGAAATATATACTTGGCAAAAACAAACCCGACCCAATTTGACCTGGAAACCGACCCGGGAAAKTTGGGTCATGAACAAGAAGATTTGACCGAAACTCGGTTTTTGACCGAACCCGTCAACCTATTTTTGAATGTTGACTGACTTGTTACCGACCTGACCGATCGATTTGACCGATTTATTTAGTATAATTACTCATAAATGTATTTAATTATGTACAAATCACAAATATTAGTCAAAGTAATAAATGTAAATATTGCAAAAGTTCACTTGTTGCA
>SNQN01014607.1:0-10181 GCA_008642245.1 Bassia scoparia | reverse complement strand
CTTTCATATTGGTTCGTTCATTTTGCAAGTCAAGAAGTGTAACTCATGTCCATCTTGTGTGCTGCCTTATATTCAGCTGTTTAATATGAATGTATAAACGCGAATCATAAGGAAATATATTTGAAGTATCCTGTCTTCTAATATATGCCTCAATCTCCTCAGTTGTTAGTTCTCAAACTTCTCATGCTTTGTTTATACTACTTAATAGGAGCTTTGATTTACCTCCATTGAAACCTTGCTACAGAAGCCTCCAACTTATGTTATCCAACATCTTTACCACTGATACTTTTTTTTTTTTTAAAGTATGCCTATTTTATCCGTTTGCCGGAGCTTACATTTGGATTTGCTTGGTAAACACCTAGTTTCCCCAACAAAAGTTTGCATATGTGAGGGTTGAACTTGAGCCATCCCTTAAGCAAAACATCAAAATTACTTCATATACTAATGAACAAAAGAAGGCATTTCAAAAGTAGCTTCACTGTCAGTTGTCACTCGATCATGTTTTCGTTTCCTGTTTTCCAAGTGTGTTATTTTCTTTGAGAGCATGTCAAAGAATTCTAATTTTAAACAATATCTATATTTAACTACATTTAGTAAATAGTATACAAATTGTAGATATATTTGCTCCCTCGTTGAGAGTTTAGACAAATCAAACCAATACCAATATAACCATAATTCCCTTAGTCTGTCATTTGTTTACACCTTTTGATCTTTCCCTTTCCCTCCTTTCTTTTTCAATTACCTAAACAGAACCAGTTTGTTGTTTATCATGATTCAAGATGTAAAACCCTATACTAAAATTTGCCACCAAGTTTGAATATATAACAAATGCATGCCTCTACTCAATTTACGAAGGGAGCTTATTTAATATTTCTCTCTTCTTGCAGAAGTGTGTATGGATCAACATACGGGGGAATAGCAGCTACTGTATCCCTTCCATCATGGACAAATGTTGGACCGAAGTACTGCAATAGAAATCAGGAAGTCAGGACAAGAGAGGGAATAAAAGCATTCTGATAAATCCCAAAATAAACATGAGAATTTACAATCTATCTGGCGTGACCTTGTCGCCCCGATAAATACTTAAGAAAGTAAAGTAGACAAAATAACTGAGAATAATCCTTGAAAATTGGGGAGCAAGGGGCATTCGTATCAATAACTCAATACATGCATTCAGTTCATCAAACTACAAGATCAAAAAGGCATTAGTGAATTAATATGACGAGGTAGCATGTGCACACCGAAACCAGATATTATCCTGATACACTTGATAATCCATCAATCACAAACCAGATGTCACAGAGGTTAAAAACTCGGAGAGTTAAGAGCATCTTTAACGGTAATTACATCTATTATCTASTTTTGCGGCAACATTATTTCCAGCAACCCTAATATAAGCTATAAAGTTCTTCATGCCCAGCTAAACCATTAGTAGCTTGAAGAAAATATGTGAAGGAAAAATAGAGGCAGATGGCCAAGGCCCCTCATCAAAGCCGTGGGGCACAACAAAACGGAGTGGGACTGTGTCAAGTCTGACCACAAACACCTTGTAGCTCTTTATTATTATATCTGGTTTTCCTGTCACTACTTACATCCTACAAGAGCCCAAAAGTAAGGTATTAATTGGTTATTTGTAGGATTTTCCTAGGAAACTCTAATACCCATAGAAGTTTACACTACAAGAAAAAGGCCATTTAGCAACCGCCTTTAGCGACCACTTTTCTAGGGAGTTTTAAATTACCCAAAAGGGACTAAGGTAATTCCTCCATTTTGTAGAATTGGGAATTTCTATGAACTACTTCATATGTTATTGTCAACTAAATAAGCCCACATGTATCCATTACTTATGAAATAATCAAATAAACTTTCCCGTGCATTACATGTCATTATCGGCTTGCTACCCTAGAGTTCAGTAAAGGCCCTGAATTATCATCAAATATTTTATTTTTCATTTTTTATTTTCTCGTAAAAGGAAGGACGCAAGTAGCTAGAAGCACATGCAAATGCTCATATAATACATTTTTAGACTTAAACCTTCAAAAAAACACATTAACAACAAGATTCCCCTTTCCAAAACAAAGTCCCCGTAAGCTGGAATAGTTACTACTCTAGTACTCTGTAAACAATATAATTAATTGCACCATTTGGTCACAAAAATAAGCAAWTGTCATTGCAAATAAAACCCCTAACAAAGGAAGGCCATACAAATTTCCTAATCGGTTAAATAAATATTGCCATCCTCTCAGTCATATATATGCCCTTGCAGGGAAATATAAAAGAAATATGGTCCACTGTCTCACTCATTGCATATTCTAGGTAAGTAGTCATGAAAAAACATGCTATCAAAATTTGAGACATATAAATCATACTCTAAGTATACACTTCACAGGAAATAGAAGAATTAAATAAGCACAGAAAGCAAAAGGTTTGATTTTTTTGCTTACCAAATAGAGAGCAACAAATGAGCCAATTGTGATAATGATTAGCGGCCAAAAGGCCAAGAAGAATGTTCCACCAAGTGTCAACAAAAGTTTAGCGCGTGGAATCAGCCCCTGAATCAAACAATTGTGTAAACATAAAAAATGAGTGAATCTGAACAGTGAGCAGAACAGACAGCAAACAAATGCAAAAATATCAAAAAGGTAAAAAAAAGCCAAGGAGTCTCTTAAATAAGAAAAAGAACTGAGAAAGACAAAAGGGAGAGTAAGGAATAAGAAAGAACGAGCAGCAAATAGGCAAAGCAGAAGAACACACTGCACAAAACAACCACTGTGATTGTGACTCTCTCAGGTAACTAATCGCAGTTTCAGATAAAATGTGCAAGATCGTATTATGAGGCTACAGGCACCAATGCATCAGAAAAGAAGCAAACATGCACACTGACATGTATTTGGATAACAAAGAGAAGGAAAGAAAGGGAGGGAAGAGAAAGGAGGGGGAATTTGAGGTTCATTTCCCTCCAAATTTGGAGGGATTAAGCTGATTACAGAGGGAGGGAAATGGATCTCTCCCCTTCCTCCCTCAAATCTTCCCAAACAAGAGAAATTGTGCACCCCCCTTTCTCTTCCCTCCTTCATTTTTGCTATCCAAACATAGGGTAAGTCACTACAATGACATAAGAATCAAGCAATTTACATATTATATTACCTCTAGTTGCCTTGAACTAAAAGAAATGATACTGGCACTGAATTCATATCTCGATTACAACATAAAAAATAACTTATCCAAAACCATCTATACTCTGATAGAGACTGATCAAAAAACAGAAGAACCAGAGAAGAAACAAACCACCGTACGATACACAAGGAATATTAGAAAAAATTGTACAGAGCAAATGTCCAAACTAGAACTGCAACACAGGCGCACAGTTACAAATATGGAGGGAAGGAGAATTGAGCTGGCATGACTGTCTTCTCTTGCCACTTCTTGATCTGTCAGTCCTCACCTTTTGACTGGTACTTACTATGTTTGGGTTGGATTTAATGCATCTTGGTCAAGCCAAACAGCAGCAAGAATACTTGGAAAGGCAGAAAGAAGACAGGAGATGTGTGAAGATTATCCTCCAAATTATTAGTGACACGTAGCAAAAGGGACAATAATACTTTTCGATGCAAAACTTCTCTTGATCAAAATTCAAGAGCATACGGCTTCTCTTGTCTTCGTAAATAACCAAGGTAAAACCAAGAGTCATTGCAACAACTTTAAATACCTAGATTCCCCCCCTTTTTAACAATGATAAAGGCTACAGCTAACTAAATCCATTATGAAAAAAAAGTTTAATCGTATCACACCTCCTCCCCCTCCCCTGCTCTTTCCTGCCCCATCCCAACAAATCAAAAAAAAAAAGGCAAAGAATTCAAATGCATCATAAGTAGAGCAAAGATAACAAGGAGGGAAACCAGGAAAAAAGAATGGGCCGAAGATTCGAAGAACAACAAGAAACACATCAGTGTATCACCTTTAAAGCATTGGTTTTTAAGACTTCACACATGCACACAGCCTCAACAATTATATCATAACATCTACAAATCACTTATGTGTACATACTGTATGGACCATAAAGCACATAAAAAATAGGCAACATTGATCTATTAGCATACCAAATTACCATCACAAAAAACCATTTTGTAATTTTCAAGCTATGTCCTTCATGTCTTAAGATGCACATATACAGATAGAGGCAATTAAGATTTCAGATATGTGACTAAACAAGCATGAACTCAACCTGAATAAAAAAAATATAAAAAATAATTTATGGTTAACCTCAAGCCTTCACTGTTCAGTGCCAATTGATGCTCTCTTTGATTAGTCAAACTTTTGTCTGAACTGTTGCAACTGCATTTCTCTTTGAAAACACTCTATCACCCCATCTTCGATTATCTCTTCTCAATAGTGGTCCAACTGCTCTCTCAAGCAGTGATAGGAGTGATACCTCGTCTTGGAGCTCCTTCATGAACAAAGACTCGGGCGGTTCATTGTCTACAAGGATAGTTTACACAAGAAATGAGATGCATAGGCATCCAAATTGGAACCTACCAGCAAGATATATAACAGTACTAAAGTCATGAACTGTGTGACTGACGCTTTTACAAAGGAGTATATTTAACGACAGAACTCCTATCCCCAAACAAAATGGAACAACCTAAATATTTCTCCTAACGAAAATAAACCTTTACATGTATAGATGGGCAAAAAAGCCTGAAAAAAGTAATTCTTCCTCTATTTCAAGCACATTAATTCAAGGTCTCCAGGTGAAATATATGAAAGGTCGTTCGATACACAATTGATGAGCAATATGGGTAAAATCAATAAATCAAAAGGGCATACATATAAGGCATGATCCAAATGAGAAAAATACTGTAGGTCCATCAAAATCACAAAAAAAATAAAAAGAAGCACTACATTGGCTGCTGTTTAAGACAAGAATTAGCAGCAGTTGGCATCAACTTAATTCACAATCAGCTTAATCTAAAGGGATAAAAGAATAAAGTGCATGTCTACACATGTTAGAGGGGTCATAAAATTCATCACATATTGACAACAAAGTGCACACGTTGGTTTGTATTAATACCACTCTTAATCTGATAATATCTCGTCAAAAAAAAAAAAATCTTTGAAAAATATCAAAAATGATAATTTTCTGCAAAGATAACTAAACTTACTGAGTTTATACGAATTAAGCAAAACTCAAAAAATGACATAAAAAATTGCAGTATTACTTTGCATATATTTCGACCATTAAACAACAATCAACCAATCAATTGAAACCTAATTGAAAATCAGTATTACAAAATTGCAGTATCAATCAACCAATAAACAAAATTGCAGTATTTACTTGCATAATAACGACCCAATAACAATCAATCAACCAATCAATGAAACCTTAATTGAGGTGCTGAATGAACCAAATGATCAGTTAGACCATAAACAATTACTAAAATTGCTACTTTTGCTAACAAATCCATAATCATATGAAAAAATAAACAATTAGTATTAGCTAAACAAAGCAAACCTTTACCCATAATCAATATACAAAAATAACAATTAATATTAGCTAAACAAAGCAAAACCTTAATTACCCCCTTTAAAACTCTAGTTTTTGTCAAAGTTGATTACTGTATCATAAAAAACAATTCCCAAAATCCCATTAAAGACTGAATTTACTAACCAAAATATCAACAAACAATCAAAATAAAAGGGGAAAAATGAGAGCTTACTACTACTATTGCTAGGACGATCATCGCACCATCTGTAATTACAGCAACCCTATCACCATCACTCTTCGAACCAACTCCCTTTCTCCGCAACCGAAGAAACCCTTTCCCCTGAACAACGGAATCCAATCCGCGCCGAACCCCAAACAAACAGCACAGTCCTTAATCGGAAGAAGGGGAAGAGAGATAAGGCCTCATCATTGCAAAAGACCCATTGCCAGCCATTCACATTCCAAACTCCACACCGATTAACAACACAACAAGAGGTTCAGGGGTTCCTTTATGAAGAATAAAATCCAATCAATCAAAACAAACAAGCGGCAATCAAACAGAAACGGAAACGGAAACAATCCCATTACGTTAAGCAAAAGAAAGAGTGATTAAGGGGTACGATGAATGATTGACTATCCGTTTCTTGGATTAGAGGGAAGGATTGTTCAGCAGTAGTGGAAGTGAAGAAGAAGAGGGGGCGTAGTTTAGCGGTGAGTGCGACGGGTGGTGTGCTAACGTGCGCGATGTGAGTGAGCGTTAGGATAGTTTTGTGGTTGCGCGCCTAAAAACATATGTTACGTAAGCGTTGGTAGTTTGGGCCACGAGTTGTTTGGTTAGACAAAAATGGGAGAATAATGTGTGATGTTTGTAGATTGGGCAATTGTGATATCAACAATTCGACTATGGATATGGAAACTTACACTGTTGTCTTCATTCCTTCTCTTTTTCTTTTATTGGGGTAATGACAAACTAGAGACTTGGGCAAACTTGCTTGTTTGTGTGCGTCTAATTTGCCGAGTTAGAAACTTTGAGAGACCTAGAGAAACAGGCAAATGGAACTCTGTGACTAAACAAGGGCACGGTTGGGGTTAGGGCCCCTTAGGGGTTCTTATTTACGATGCGAGATTAATTATCTTGAAATGTGCTTGATCGTCTTGTTTCAATTTGTGCGAGCATATGACGAACCTTGCACAAACAAAGTATACTAACTACTAAGTACTCCTTCGTAAATCGAATTAATTGCAACAATTGAGAATATGTGTGAGAGTAAAATATTCATTGTCGCAATAAATCAATACGGAGATTATTGCCCTTGATTTCTTGTCTTCTGTGTTTTTCTTCTAAATTTTCTTGTTCATTTTTTATACTTCGTGCAATGAATTTTGAAAAAAAAATAATGTTAAGAAAAAATAGTTTCAAGTAATCACCTTAGGCCCCATTTAAAAAATATTATACAAGACTATTATACGTTAAAAAAATTATTCACAGTTGAAAACATCGAATAACAAGAAAAATTCAAAAAATTGTTTGCCAACAAATAAATTTATTAACACCGTCGATATAAAAAAAATACATAATGTAAATTGTGTTATGAAATGATAGTCACAAAATAAACATCAAACCATATACTAACAAAAAACCTCTCTCTATCATATGACTTTAAATTGAAGAATGCGATCAGACTAAATAGCCAATAACAAACGATCCAAGAAAAATAAACCATGTAAAAAATTTATAATTTATCCATAAAAGTAAAAGTGAAAATTAAACGATCAGATTTCCTGAAATCCCTCAGGAAGGAAAGCTCTGAAGTTACCCAAATTCATTTTTTATTAGTTTAAAAATAATAGTTTTTAAAGCGAATAATCTACACTCATATACAATAATTAATTAATTATGACCCGTTCGATCATCGGTTTAATTTCGTTTTATTTTTAAAAAAAATTTGAAACCAAAAAAACCTTTGGACTCTTTCATTGTCAAATTCTCAAATTATCATGTTTTTCAATAAGAGCTAAACAAATGTTATCATATGATATTTTCAACATGTTTAAATAAAAAAACATAAAAGCAATGTTTGAATAGTTACTTTTCATAAACGTAAAAAAAATTTAGTCATACCAATGTTGTAGTAGTCGCGAGGGGACAACAACAAATGGAAAGGTACTGGAATCTGACCCCGAACTGGTCCTCGAAGTAGATAGGTGAAATCGGGTAGTGACGAAAATGGTATTTCAAAGTATTCGACACTAATCCTAAAAGTTTTATGATGTTTCAGAATATCCTAAATGAGATGCTCGTTGCATCATTGCCATGGGTATAAGTTGCAAATCATGCATGGTATAACATGACTACATTTTCATTATGTTTAAATCAAAATGTGAAATCTTGATTGAATTACAATAAGTACAATATATTCAATAAGTCTTTTTAACGATTAAAAAAATTGAAGGTCAATTTTTGTTTAAAATCTATTTTAAATAAGGAAAAATGAAATAAATAATCCCACCTTTTGTGCTTCTGATAAGAATCCCAATTTGAGACAAATTTGTTAAATAATCCACTTTAACCCAATCTGCTCAAAATGGGTTCATGACCGAGTTTTGCTCTAAAGATTATCAAACCCTGTTAAATAGGTTACCTTGGCCGCACGTGTCAACATTTGCATTGGTTACAAAGGTTTTAAAAAAAAATGAAAATTTAAAAATTAAAAAAACCTAATTCTCTCACCAGTAAACACCATTACCTCCTCTCCCATCCCACCCATCGAAAACACCATTAACACCATTACCAGTAAAACACCATTACGCCATTATGCCCCATCGAAAAACCACCACGCACCATCTCAAACCCCCAATCCCCATCAAAAACCACCTCCAACTAAAACCCACCCTCACCACTCAGACGAACCGCCGAACCCCCCCCTCCCCCCCCACCACACCACCACCGTCTAACCGCAAATTCCCCCACCCCCAGCCGAGCGCCTCCGAATCGCGCGCATCGCTATCATATACATCAACGTCGCACAATCACTGCTCTGCCACCACTCAACAGTTCATGCGCAACCCTCTACTTAATCGCGAACGACGGCGCCGATCACTCTCACACACCGCACAGTCGCATGACCCATTGCCACCCTCGCACACTCACGCCGCAAGCCCGCAACCCTCTCTTAATCAATCGCACACAACAACCATCACTCTCACACACTCGCACAACCCATTGCCACCCTCGCACACTCACGCCGTATCCCTCTCTCAATCGCACCAAACCGCCATCACAAATGGCAGCCACCAATCACCATAACCTTACCTCAATCGCAAACCACCAATACCACCACCCTCAATCACAAATCGGTGGTGATGGGATTGCGATTTAAATTCATGGGTTGGTTTTCGAATTTGTCGGTGGTACAATTGAGATAAAGGTGGTGGGTGCGATTTCGCGAGTGGGTCGATGACGATTGCGGTTTCGTGGGTTAAAGTTGGATGTTCCGGTGGTGATGGGTGATGATGCTTAATGACTACAGTGGTGATGGATGGCAGTTATGGTTTAATGGTTGGTGGTGGTAGTATGATTGTTACGTTGAAGATTAAGTAAAAGAAAAAAAAACAAAAGTGAAATTAACCTGTCCAACAAGTTGAAGGTAAAATGGACCATTTTGAGCAGATTTGGTATAAAGTTAGGATTATTTAAAAATTTGTCTCACTTGGGATTATTATCAGAAGACCACCAAAAGGTGYGATTATTTATTTCAATTTTTCCTTTAAATAATAATTTATAAAAGTGGTTAACAAATAATAAATCTCAATTTTATCATTTATATTTTGATTATAATAATTAAGATCTTGAGTATTTTTAATTTTTTCTCAATTTTTATCATTATAATACACCAATGATATAAATGATAATTTTGATATTCCCTGGGTTCAAAACACGTAGTGTATTGTATTCGTGTTTTGTATTAGTATTTAAACATTTTCTAAACCTTCGTATTTACCAGCGAAGTTTTCTTTTTTTTTTCAAAAGATTTAAAAGACTTGGAGTACTACTCAAGTAGCGTCATTAAATTATTTTTTCTAACCACCAAGTCTAATTGAAAGACAAGTACATAATTTCACTACAATGCTCCATTTCCGTCCATTATGTGGCTGAGATTATCTCTCCTCTAATACCTAAGTAAATAGGTGATTAACAGAGAGTAATAAGGTAATTAAATAAGATATTAAGAGTTCTTCATTGTTAACTAGGTGATTAAAAGAGAGTAATAAGGTAATAAGGTAATTATTTAGGGTGAATTTCTATGAGTGATATGAGTTTACCTCTTTGGGTATTTATAAAGCTTTGGATGAGARATTGGCCTAAATAAACATGCCAACTGTTGAAATCATGGGCATCGAAAGTTTTTTTTTTAAGATTTTGTTTCCCTTCCCTTTGTGACACATGTGGATCTCGGATTTATTCGTTACTATTCCACTAGGCCATCTAGCCTCAGGCACATCATACCTTACATGATGTCATGTCCTAACAGGTTTTCAAAGTTACGACACTACGTGTTTTAAATGAGACAAATCTAATACCTGATTGTTTGTATATTAATGCATTTGTGGGTGCAAATTAATGTCATTACATATTCATTGTCTTCGTTCTTGGTTGTTGCGTGTATGGGGTAGACTGACACATGTATTCAAGCGT
>SNQN01014600.1:0-10196 GCA_008642245.1 Bassia scoparia | reverse complement strand
AAATCATGTCTACGATCAGACCTAGACAGACACTTTCAAAATCATGTCTAGAATCAGACCCTAGACAAGACACTTTCAAAATCATGTCTAGAATGAACCTAGACAAACACTTTCAAATCATGTCTAGAATTAGACCTAGACAGACACTTCAAATCATTGTCTAGAACCAGGACCTGACAAGACTCTTTCAAATCAAAGCTCATTCAAATCAGTCTAGAACCAGACTCTAGACAAGACTCTCTTCAAATATGTCTTGAACCAGACCTAGACAAGCCCCTTTCAAATTCTTACTCAATCATGTCTTGAACCAGATCTAGACAAGGCCCTTCAAATTCAATGACTCTCTAAATCATGTCTAAAACCAGACCTAGACAAGGCCCTTTCAAATTCAATGACTCTCTCAAATCATGTCTAAAACCAGACCTAGACAAGGCCCTTCCAAATTCAAAGACTCTTTCGAAATCAATGACTCCTGCCCCTCTCTCAATATCAAGGTCACAAGTTACAAGTCAACATTGCATGCAAATTTCGCTAGACATAAAAACAGACCTATGTCGTCACCAAGGTAGTCCTTAATCTCTGAATTAGGGCTATCATTTTCAAGTCAATGCTCATTTCTTCGGAAGCATGGGGCGCGCCTGCATTTCTCCCAGTCAGCCGAACGGGGAATGACCGCTCAAGGACTCAGACACATACAAGCACATCAAACCGCATGGGACACGGCTACAGGTAAAACTAACCTTTGTTTGCAGGTACCGGCGAAAGGGTAACTCAGGGTCGCAGAACGTCTTAGAGTTGCTCTCGTCCCGAATCGAATACTTTGACTTTCGTCTTACGAGACTATCATCTCTCCAGACTCAGTCAAAGTGGGGGCTTCTGTAGACACCTGAAAATGTCTCCCCAAATAGTGATCCGTGATGAAACATACCGCGTCTCGCGATTGTTTCGACTCAGAAAAGATGCTTTGAACTCACAAAAGTTGGAAATACGTGAGGTCGTACTGGAACTATTGAGCAAACGTCAAAGACAAGGCAAAATAATTTTCTTTCGGTTTCTCGATAAACTCAAAGGTTTTCAAAACAGTTACGCTGGCGATTCTCATGCTTTTGTTTCCATCATGTTTGTCACATTTTTCTGAATCCGCCAGTATTTTTAAATTATTTTTCTGATTTTCCTATGATTTTCTATGAATTTGCAATGTTTAAATACGCAGAATACGCAGAAAATACGTGAATATATAGAAAAATACTCCGAAAATACGTGGAACCTTCTAGAACATTCTAGAACTCTTTGCTTGGAGAGCAAGGGTGTCTAGTGTGCGTCGAATCAAGGGAAACACGAATAAAATCGGAGGAAATCAAAATATTTTCGAGGTTTTTGGAAATATACACGCAACCATTGAGCGTAATATACGCAGAAATGGAGCGTATATACGCTGATCAGGAGCGTATATACGCTCCATAGCAGCGTATACGCAGCTAATGGCCATACGAAATTGCCAAAATTCTATGGAAAGTTGCAAGCGTATATACGCTGCATATGAGTATATACGCAGGAAGGCAGCGTATATACGCTCACATTCAGCGTATATACGCAGGGTTTCCTTGCTCCAAATTTGCCTAGTGCCATAAATACTCCCTTGCCTTGCTCAGTCCGGGACACCTCAGAGACCTCCGAGACACGACTTTCAATACACTTCACACGCCAAGTCCCGAGACACATCTATTCTCTCTCTCTCAAATATTCTAAACACATTCGTTTTCAATTCAAAGCATCGATTCTGTTCGAATCAACAAGCGAAATAAGGGATATAAATCTAAGATTACTCACCAAAAAACCTATTTCTCACTCTTTTTAATTCCTTTTGTCTCTCTTAATTTGATTAATCATTGTTATGAGTTTTAATTCAATTAAAACAATGTAGAAACTCACTTTTTAATCGTTTCAGTGTAAATATGTAGGATTTTCTTTAATGCTTTCAATGTTTCCATGGTTTTTGGTTTTCATTCTTTGCATTAACATTTGTTATATTATCATCATCTTGTCACTGTCACAATTATTATTATACATATTGTTATGTCAATACTAACGCGTTGTTGTCTCAATTAGCAATTCAATCGAAGGGCGATTCTTTGAGTTTTATTCTAACAATTTGATTGTTTGCAGTGACAAGGTGAGAAGGACACACATACATACAATTATGCTCACTAACTTTGTTTTCATGTCTTGTTTATATATATCTTCTATCACACTTGTATATATTGTTTAACAAGACCGAAATTTAATCGCTTGGCACATTAAAGTCAGATAATCATGGACGACTGGTTTTTCTAAGCACCCTATTATATTTGACTAACAATCAAGTGATCGCCTTGTCCATTGTAGAAGTCTTGGTTTGTAACATAATAGCAACCCACCTAGTATTTAGTGCGCTTTCAAAGTCAAATCAATAAAGTTTTCTTGAATTCAATTTATATTTTTTATGGAACTACAATGAGACCGAGTAGAGGCGCTACATGCGGGCGAATTGGGTTACAGATCTGATTCGACCATGTCCCCGAACCCACACTTTGTTACTGGACCTACTTGTGGGCCACTAGTTTGGCACCAATGTTTCGGGCGTCCGTGAATAACCTATATAGGCACGGTGGGATCCTCTCAATTCGACAACACACTCCCAACGCATTCACATGCGGATTCCATGGCTCAACTCCATGGCACTGGAAGTTGAGGTCACGCCCCTCCTAAGGCGGGGCGAAGCCCTACAGTCACCAACAAAAATTGCGAAAGGGATTTGAATTGATTAGTGATATAAGTGGTATCAAAACATAAAACGTCACAAAACTAAAAGTAGGCTTCCCAACTCCTTGCATCAACCCACATAATATTCTTTAGCCGATCATAACGATCAACCCTCTCAGAGTGATAAAATTTTTCATTCCACTCCTTCATCTTCTTAAAGAAATTAACCAAAGCAGCTGCATCGCCTCCCTCCATATCCATCCTAATCTTCCTCTCCTTAGCAACAAGGTTTCTCAAATCCCTCTGAGTAAACCCAAGGTTATCTACTTCATCTTTCTTAATTGCTAGTGCCCTACACAACAAGAAAATTCGATTCGGCCGACCGACGTTACCGACCGAAATTCGTCACCGACCGAAAATCGTCACCGACCGATCGGATTAAGGATCGTCGGTAAAAAAAATCACCGACCGAAAATCGGTCGGTGCCACATCACCGACCGATCATCGACCGATTATAGACCAAATTCGAAGATTGAGTTTTTTGAGAGAAACAAGCTTTACCGACCGAATAATCGGTCAGTAAAGCTTATTTTCCTCCAAAAAAAATTAGAGGAAAATCCTTTACCGACCGATTATTCTGTCGATAATACCGATCGAAGTGATATCGATCGGTAATACCGACCGAAGTGATATCAATCAGTATTACCGACCGAATGATCTGTCGGTAAAGGATAAATTATATAAATATAATTTATTTACCGACCGAAAATCGGTCGGTAAAATTGAGAGTCCAACATAAAATAATATATAAAGTTGAAAGTAGGCTGATATTAATCAGTCCTACTTTCACAACTTCCCATAAAACAACAAAAGTGGAACACCTTATTCATATTCAATTGTAAAAAATCAAATATACATGGAAAAATATACATTGATATGAAAAATATACAAAATTCGTATGATTTCTTGTTGGGCAACTGTAACTTCAAAGAGAACCAATGTTTAGATTTCTTGAGCTTTGCTGAACAATTCAAGCTTCCGACTTCTCACACTAACACAACGAAAAGAAGCATATGTTCAAAATATGATCTAGATGAGTAAACCACACCCACCTAACATACAAAAAAAAAAGAAATCAAGTCAAATTTCAGTAACAAGGAAAAACAAATTACAATTCAACAGTTCTATTATTTGCAATGAGAGAGCTACTGCCAAAGTGATACACTACTTCTAACAATTTCATTGTGAACTATTGAACAATGACTTGAATGTCTTTGATTTTCTTTTGTAACTAGAAGCCTAGGACAAACCCCCCCTGTAAGTGGTATATATATACAAAGCAATGTTTAATTTTTTGTTATATACATCAATTGTGACAACAATTAACCCATTGGCATGTTCTAAGATATACTCTTATCTACAAGCGGCCGCATCAATAAGAACATTCGTAATAATGAATAAGGAAGGATCGATAAAAACTAAAGAAATCATGACATGTCATACAATTATAAGATCATGGGATCATATGAACTAGGTCTGTCATACAAAAATCCTGAAATATAGTCGATGTATATGTTTTCAAGTATCTCATACAGTTACCTAGAGAGCACAATCAAGGACACTGAAAATTGATTGTGTCACATGCGAAAATGTTCTTTCACACCAACCATTCAGACAGCATTGTCKCCAAAATCTCATAAAAAGCAAAGAAGGTATACCTGGCTGCAGGACATGCAGAGTACAACCATTGCAGGTGAATCAACGTGGCTCAACTGGGTTAAGAAAAAAGCAGGTCCGAGAAGCCAACTGTTTGCATGATCTGCAGTATGCATACGGGGTCATGACATAAACATCTTATAAGAGATGAAATTGTGGTAAACTAACATAGAAACTTTTTTCCAAGAAGTAGATTAATAATAATTGCAGGTCAATGAATAATAAATACCTACGAACGTTTGTCACAGAATAACCTTTAGTCACAAGTTTGTCTGCAAGCCAACCACCAACATTAGCAGATACTAGCATAGTAAGCCAAGGTAGAACACAGAATATTCCAGATTTGTCAGATTAAATTTCAAACCTTGAACAACAATTACAAAGTAGGAAAGAATTCAAAATTGATGCGCTAATTTGGATCAAAATGCATAAGTTATGCTGAAGCCAATAAAAATATTCATTATATAAAGTGTTTCAATTACCAATTTCTTGGAATCTGCATTCTAGTTGCTGGTAATAACCAGCTCGAACGAGCTTTGTGAACCAGGGCTCTGGCACCAACATGATGGCCACAAATGCCTTCATGGATCCCTGAGGATATAGTTCCTTTCATCAGAATCAACACACTTAAGTAGTGTTGAGAGTGTGAGATCTCCTGTACATTTCTCCATCAATTATGGTATACCTCTAGCTACCAACTTGACTTTCCTAGCCTGTACTTGTCAGCAGCAATGTACCATGCTGCTTGTATGCTACAATATCTGCCATCCACAGCGGTGGTGACCCACCTGAAAACGTACATAGACTCACACTCTCGTACTTCTCTTAGCTAGTACTTTTATAAAGATGGACCTGTCAGGTCTAGAAGGTGGTTGTAGCCAGCCTGCCAATGCATTTGCTAGGATATTCTCCTCCTAGGAAATAAACAAACTTCTATGACTGAGTTTCGAAGCTAGCTCTTTTATTTTTGTCAGTAGGCTTGTAGAACTGTCTCTCTGACCTCATACTCCCCCCTGTACTAGTTGGCAACGAGTTGGGAATCAGTCATCAGACAGACCCTGGTTGCACCAATAGACAGGCAGAGTTGTAATCCAGCTATTGCAGCTTCGTACTCAGCTTTCATTTGTGCTTGAATCTGAACTTCAAGGCATATTCAATGATGTCCTTTTCTGGTGACAGCAAAACTACTCCAGCTCCAGATGCACCATCTATGGATGAACATCAGTGTAGACAACCCAGGGGTCTACTTGTGTAGACTCCTCTTCATAATAGAACATTCTGCTAAAAGTCAGCTAATGCTTGTGCTTTGATGGTGTCCTGCTGAAACTGATTCAAAACCAGTTAATTCAAGTGCCCAGTTTTTCAGTTTGCCAGATTTTCCAACTTCTCGAGAATTTCTCAATAAAAGGTCATATAGAACAACAATTGGATGTGCATCAAAATATGGCCTCAATCTTCTAGCTGCCGTGATCACTGCATAGGCAACTTTTTCAATCATAGGATACCGTGTCCTCTGCTCTTGTTAATGCATGGCTCACAAAATACATAGGCGTTGAACCTTATCCTGCTCCCTTAGTAGGACAGCACTAACAGCAGATATGGCTGACTGCAATATACAGGAACAATGTCTCACCTGGTTTGGCCTAGCCAAGTTGCAGTTCATCAGGTGCTCCTTCAGCTGGTTGAAAGCTTCATGCTGTTCTGGTCCCCAACTGAATTCTTTGTTTCCCTTGAGAATCTTGAAGAAAAGGCTGTGACTTCTCTGATGATCTGGCTATGAATCTGGACAATGCTGCCATTCTTCCAGTCAATCTTTGGATATCTTTGATGCTCCTTAGTTCAGGAAGGTCTAGTGCAGCTTTAACCTTGTCAGGATTAGCATCTATTCCCCTCTGGCTCACCATAAAACCTAAGAATTTTCCAGACATCACACCAAAGACAAATTTCTTTGGGTTAAGTTTAACCTGGTATTTCCTTAAGTTAGCAAACGTTTCCATGAGATCATCTGTATGGTCTCCTGGATGTACACTCTTGACTACGGCATCATCAACATAAACCTCTAGATTCCTACCCCTTTGAGTCTCAAAGACCTGGTCCATCATTCGCTGGTATGTGGCACCAGCATTCTTGAGCCCAAATGGCATCATGATATAATTGTAGACCCCACAACTGGTGATGAATGTTGTCTTCTCCTTGTCTGGTGGGTGCATGTGAATTTGATGATAGCCCGAAAAGGAATCCATAAAAGAGAGACTGGCATGACCACTGGTTGAATCCACCAGCTGGTCTATGCAGAGGATAGCAATCTTTTGGACAGGCTTTATTTAAATCTGTGAAATCAACACACATCCTCCAAGTGGCATTTGGCTTCTTGACCATGACCACGTTTGCTAGCCATTCAGGGTAATGACAMAGTTCCACATCTAGCAACTTATTGACTTCTGCTTCAATTGCTTGATTCTTCTCTGAGGAGAAGTGCCTCTTTTTCTGCTTTACTGGCTTTTTAGTTGGATCTATGAACAGATGATGTGATATAATTCCTGGGTCAATCCCAAGCATCTCATCCGCTGAGTAGGTAAAGACATCTTCATGAGTTATGAGCAAGTTAATCAGGTTGCACCTCTCCTGAGCCCCTAGGTCTGATCCGATCTGCACCATCCTCTCAGTCCCTTCAACAAGGGGAATCGATTCTGTACCCTCAACAGGCTGAGGTATGGCCACCCTATCCAATTCAATCAATGGACCAGTAGAGAACTGGCTTGATTCTTGAGGCAGAGTCTGAGTTGTTACTGGACTAGTGACCTTGATCACTCTCTTCTTCAAAGGTGTAGGATTGGCTTCAACCTCCATTTCATCTACTTGCTTTCGGAGTCTGACTGAATCTTCCTTCCTTGAGGTTTTGACCAGGGCTAGCTGACATAATCTGGCTGCTACTTGAGAGCGTCTCAATACTGCAATTTTGCCACTATCTGATATATACTTAAAGCATAAATGATATGTGGATGCAACACCTTCGAAGGCACTCAAGAATGTTCGGCCCATAATGATGTCACTACTACAAAAACAGTCATTTTTCAACACTTTTTAGGCCATTTCTCAACACATAAAGTGTTGAGAAATTAATTCTCAACACATAGCAATAGTGTCTAAAATTTGGGTGTGACTAATTTCGACACATTGTGGGTCACTTTTTTTGTTGTAAATCTCAACACTTTTTCATAAAGTGTTGAGACTTGCGGCACTATTTTTTGTTGAAAATCTCAACACTTTTTTTATAAAGTGTTGAAACTTTCGGCACATTTTTTGACACAAAAAAGTGTTGAGATTTTCAACACATTTGTTAGCACAAAAATTAGTTGAGACTTTTAACACCAAAAAGTGTCGAAAAATTCAACACATTTTACGACACAAAAAAATATTTAGATTTTCGACACAATTTAGGACACAAAGAAGTGTTGAGATTTTCAACACAATTTAGGACACAAAAAAGTGTTGAGATTTTCAACACAATTTAGGACACTAAAAAGTGTTGAGACTTTCCAATACCAAAAAGTGTTTAGATTTTCGACACAATTTAGGACACAAAAAAGTGTTGAGATTTTCAACACAATTTAGGACACAAAAAAGTGTTGAGATTTTCAACACAATTTAGTACACTAAAAAGTGTTGAGATTTTCAACACAATTTAGTACGCTAAAAAGTGTTGAGATTTTCACACAATTTAGATAATGACAATTTTTCGATGTTCAGCCCATCATCACCTTTTCATCGTCGAAACAAAAAAAACCAACAAGTGGAAATTAAACGATAATCAAAACATGTTAATAACCAATGTAAATATATACTAAATTATATATATTATATATTATAAATAAAATATATTCATCAATACATCAACGTATATCTAACAAGTGTTGTACGATATTAATCAACAGCTAGAATAAAATTGTTCCATAAGGGATGTTTTCAAAAGAAGTTCAACTACGAAAATAAATAACAAGCATCATTCTGACGATTGAAGCTAAGCTTGCTTGATTTTAGTACTCCAAGCTCATTCTGACGATTTTGTGGAGCATCTCCAGTCTTAACATTTTCCCCATCATCACAAGCATCATTGTGTACCTTGTAAAAAATAATATAAGTAAGGTCGAAATATGAAAATTTGAAATTATAAATCACATTATATAATCAACTCAAATACAAATTGCTTTTGTCGATTTGAGTTTGTAGAGGATAAGGTAGTTTTATTGTATTCAAACTGCATCATTTAATTTTTTTCCKAGCTGGTTAGCAAAATTATGATCCTTGTATTCTTGATCCCAACAATGCACATCGTAACCAATACAAATTGTTAGTAGGTAAGTGGATCATATAACATTTTCTTGTCAATCTCTTTTTACSTCATACTAAAATATTTGCTTGTGTTGCCTCTTTTATTTATTTCTTGAAAAAAAAGAATAACATGCTCCCGTAAGGGTGGTAGTGTGCACTATGTTTTTTTTTYYTTTTTTTTTAACACATTCAAACGTGTTTAAAGGATGACAAAGAACTATAGATCAAAAAGCTTAAATCAGCACAAAATAAGAAACGCCAGTACGAAAAAAAGATAACAAGTAGAATAAATGATGAGAGGATAATATATACCTTTGTGTTGGCCACTTCCAAAGCTTTTTGAGTAGCGTCAAGAACTTGGGTCGAAGCATTCCCATCTCGAATTGCATCCAATAACACAGAAAATTGTGTCATGATTACATCAACTTTCTTCGAAAGAACTTTATTTTCCTTTTCAAGCTCCAAATTCTTCTTGTGCATTTGAGTATTAACTCCCATGTTTCCATCCAAATTTTGGGGGTTATTCCCAAGTTTTCCGAATCCCTCCATTCTAAGTAAACCGCGAACACCATACACATATACACAGTCACTTTTTTGACACCAAATGCCCAATTAACTGTGGCCTTTTCCGGAATATAATGCTTTTCCTTCGAGTCTCGAATCTGAAAGAAAGAAAATTAAAGCCTACCAATCACTAACTCCAAACAATTAAGATGAAACCTTATTAAGAGAGATATTCTATTATTATTGATCTGCTTTGATAAAGCAGATATTTGTAAGCAATTGGGGAATATCAAACCTCTTGTGGAATAGTTTATGTTGTTATGTTAGAAATCAATTTTGTGCAAAGAAAAGATCTCAACTTCCATGTCCTGTTTGTTAATCAATAACCCTATCGTTAATCTAGACTGAATAATGGGAAGCTCCACAGAATTTAATGACCTAATAAGGGCGTAAATGCCTTAGCAGCATCATAGAAAATAAAGTTCAAACGTAATAAAAACTATTTAATTTGCTATTCATGTGAAACTACTACAGACTAAGTCTCTGTACTACATAAACGAAAATATAGTTGGAGCCACTGCTTTATAACCAATAAACGCTGACAAAAGCCTCATTTTCAAATCTCAATAGAAGACTCTCGACCCGTCCCGATAATTGAAGCTCCTTAGCATTTCAGCCCGACCTCTTACATCAACCTGTTTATTAAATCAAAACTTATAACACGAAATCATTTAATATAGTGGCCTGAGAATTAATCCTACTAATATGGCATATTATCGGATCATGCAACGTGTTCAAATATTTAAACATATATTGCCCCTTAAGCTAGCCAATCATGATTTAGCTTACCAAAAAATTCTCAGGTCACCGTGCCCTTCCCAGAAATGTACCATCCTTCCTCG
>SNQN01014599.1:0-10199 GCA_008642245.1 Bassia scoparia | reverse complement strand
TCGATTTAATCACAATTCACTTTAGTAGTTTTAGCGTCAAATAGTCGATAAGATTGTCTTTTGTTAACTTCGTTACCAACAATCAAACATTTTCCCCCCTTTGTTACCTTTGATTCGGTGATTATTAATACGAGCAATCGGATTAATAATTAACAAATCAATTCACAAATTTCTTTAAACAAGACCATTTCCRTGTGGATTCGACCCCCGCTTGCCATTGTATTCGTTTATATTCAAGTAGGTGTAATTTATCTTTGTTAGGACTTTTTATTTAGCGACTGAAAAGGCCTACTAGATGACTTTTGAAGGGTAGGCTTAGGTGATAAAGGTGGGAAGATGTAATTTGGAATTGTGGTGGTAATTATAACAAAGAAAATTTAATTGAGAAAATAACACTTGACATCTCTGGCCTCAAGATGCAAATGCCACAAAAACTCCAATTAGAGATACAATTATTTCATACCAACAACAAATCAATTCAAACCGTTTCCTTATCAACTCCAACAATACACAACACATTCCCCCTTTTTTTTCATTTCTCTTTTTTTTTGGGTTTTTTTTAATGATCTGTATCCCATAATTTTCTTCATTTTTTTCTATCATTTTTTCCTTGTTTTTTTCAATATTGTTTTTTCATTATTTTTTATAACAACCTCCTTTCCACTAGCTCAACATTCAAATCAAGGGCCTTTACAACATACTTTCATATTCAAACAAAGAATTACAATGAAGCCTTAGGCTTGTAATGCAAAGGTTGTCAATAAAGTAATAAATATAGACTCAATAGGGCTAGCAAAGGTGAGATGTAAAACAAAACAAAAATCCTAATGATGACTCTGAAAGCTCTAATCAACAATAAATTTCTCAATCACATTTCCAAACAATTTAGTGATCAATCTCAGTAAGCTAAAATGCAAGTCCCAATTGGGGCGATCAAGAAGGAGGAACGATGTGATGAGACTTACGAGGTTCTGGCCTCCAATGAGTACTTATCGCACTAGAAGAAATCAAAACCATCTTACCAAAAGCAATACCATCAAAAAGGATTTTATGTCACCATATCGAATTACTCATCCAATGCCYATCAACTCATGAAAAGCAGAAAATCATRTTATTTTTTGAAAATCACTTGTCCATAAATCGAGATGGAAATTCATGCAACATGAAACTAACACTATATGACTCAAACTACTACCTAAGAGCAACAAGGAGAAGTTTATTGCAACTTCGCACGGAATAGTTCCATGTGGAATGGTAGGAGATACACGTGAATGGAATGACACCACCCCCTAAACATATGCCGAGCACGTCTCTAACAATGGCGTGAGCCTCGTCTATTGTTGCTCTCCTAAAAATCCTATATGCCAAAAGATTAATAATATATTCTTTTTAAAAATGAGAGGAAAAGAATGGTACTTATGAGTACGTTGGTGGAGATAACCTACCAATGCAGAGATGTGTAGTATACAAATAAAAAATAGCAGAAAGAAACATTGTTAGTGCTTGCAATCGCTTTCATATAGGAAATGCTCATTCAATAGGCCCCTAGAATCTTGTAAAATCATCTAGCATGCCATCTCCACAATAAAATAATAGAAGAGATTAATAGAATAACTTTAGAATATACACGACGATCAAGGACTAATATATTTCAAAAGAGACAACAGACCAAAGAAAAAGAAAAGATAGAGGACAATGTAGGGGTAGAGAAGAAGGGAATAATAAGGTCAGATTTCTTGAGAAAGGGAATTGAGACTCAAAACAATACGTTACCTGTGGGCTCATTAAAGACTCATTATTTCCAACACTCTCAATCTCAAACTTCTTCCACAATGACTCTCAACTCATCATAATACTCCATTCATTATCTTCATATTTACAAATTTAACATTACAAGTCTCCTTACTTCACAAATTATCTCTCATCAAATCTTAAGCCATCGTATAACCATACAATCAAAGATCATTGAGCATTGGTTGAAAATAGTATTACTGCAGCTTTGCTAATCTTTAGTGTCGTCAAAACTTCACAATTTCGGTCTTTATTTGCTCATCTGCTCTTTATTCTTCATAAAGTTCAAAGAGTAAGCAGTAAAATTCTGGACATAGAATGACTCCAATTAGATTCATAATTACTTTGACAGTCCAACTGGGAGAGGAGGTCATAATAATCTTCAGAAGACTCCATGCATAGACACAGATGTATTTGCTAATTGCTCAATGATTTTAAAAATCTCTCAAAATTTCCGTTATTTTTTCAAGGACAGCTCGAAGGAAAGACTTAGGTTCTTGAGAATGCGAAAATTTGCAAATCATAGTCTGGGACGAGTGATTCATAATCTCACAATAGGGAACATGAGAAGATTCTATGAATCATTCGATTGCAAAAAGAGGGAATTAAACTAATCATCATAATTGGAAACATGAATTATCATAGAATTGTACCCAGTAACCTCCATAATAATAATTCAGATTAGACCCCCAACATATGATTTGAATCCATGAACAAGTGAATTATGACAAAGAATTTGACACATTCCAATTAGACAACAACAAAGATAAATACAACCAACAATACATTTAAGAATCAAAAATTAATATGTTACCTCCCCGGCAGGCGCAAGATATTATAAACGGCGGTGTGCAGCCAACAGTATCTAATAGAGATATTGTTACCTAATAATCCTCCTTATAACTTAGTAGAGGTAAGTCGAGGGTCTATCACATAGAAGGAAGATTCAACTTAATTACGACGCGTCATGTATCACATTAGCGAGTAAAATAATTTTTAGTGCGATTGAGTTAGATACCGGATGCTAATAAAAATAAAACTTAATAAAGAAAAAAGTGTCTAGGATTAGTATCGACCAACTACATGCATAGTCAGAGATAAATCTAGTACTCACAATTATAATCATTTTTCAAAAAAGGGTAACACACGAAATACCATAAACCCACTTCCAGTACTCTATAAGGCTTCCCTAATTGCAATCAAGCCTACCCCGTGTGAATCACTAACAAATTTAGAGAATTAATACTCATAGACCTCAACTTCCTCAACAACCGTTCTACCGTATTACGTCCCATGGAGAATTCTCATACTCCTTAATGAAATAATCAAATCCCTCAAAACCCAACTCCCGGTGTGAGAGAGACAATGCGATCATAAACAATACATTAATTCTATCTGTAGTATTTGACATAACGCACAATCAATAGTACAGAACAGTTTGGTCTAAATGAATGGGGGGAAATAACATGAAACATCAATCATGAGCTAGGGTTAACTACCTAGATTAATACACTTAATCTGCAAACATGATAATATAGAATATAACATAAAATAAATTAAGCAGAACTTAAGATATGAAAACTACATACTCTCCATTCTCTTAATAAATGCTAAGCTCGAGTTTTATTCTTGGGGAAGTTTCATAATTAACATGTCTCACTTTCGTTAGTTCTTCCTTTTTTGGAGTGGGGACAACATTTAAAATCCATACATTTCTCTTTCTTATGTGGGTGACCACAAATAAAATACTATTGTTTTTACACCTACTATTATTATAATAACAATATTTAACAAATTTATATGTATTTTCCTATTTTATTGGCCTACACCTCTAGACATCATCACTACCAACATAAATTTGCCTCAACATACCGTGAATGCCAAAGTGAGACATTTTATTTGAGACAATGGCAGAATATTAAAAATCCAAAATAATAAATACAAAAAAAGGTGAAAACAAAAAGAAAAGAAACTGTACCTAATTAAGGAGCATTGACAAACAACTACGTGATAACGAGCAGACGGCCAAACACCCTAATCCATGCTTGATTTTCATTTCTTATACTTCCCTTTTAACTATAAATTTTATAATTGCGTCAACGCCACTAACTAAGCCTCATAAATCTCAATAAAGCATACAGCAAGTATGAACTGGCCGATAATTGGGTCTTATGCGGGATAGCTTCTGAGGGTGCTGTCAGTTGTTCAAATACACGCACCAATGAGTTCTGCGGCTTTGTGCTGTCAAACTTCAATAATCCAGCTTATTTGGGCGTCATGATATAAGTCACGCCATCATTATGTATCCGACGTTAAAGATTAGCATTGTAATTTATTGTATCGGAGCTCATTCCTATCAAAGTCGAGTCAATTTTCGTATCCAAAAATAACCAAAACATACCCGGAACGAGTAAGATGAAATATATATAATAAACTATAAAAGAAGTTAATATGAGAGAAAATATGACAATATCAAGTTAATTTAACCTAAAAAATGGTGATTATCGACTATCAATGTGTTGACTAATTTTTGCTAAATTGATTGCAGGTTTCTTCGAGTTTTGTCAAATTGCAGAATAATCAATTTTTTGAAAGGGGTTTGTTTATTGAACCGAATTACACGCTCACCATTGCAGCTCGTTTTATTATCAATAAAGTAAAATCTATTAGGCTCAGAAAACATCATATACAACTTAAATGTTTTAAGGGTCAAACCAACTAGGTTGGCCTCACAAAACACACAACACAACTAATACGTACAACGATTCAAACAATTAAACATCCTTCTTGAAGGTCTTCTTAGGAATAATACCCCTAKTGCATAAAAGCACTTTTTCTTTAATTACACTCATTATATGAGTACTATCTGGTTTGTCATTATGCCAAAATGTTTTTTTCCACTACATCCAGATCATATAGGTTGTGGCTTGAATTGCTGCAGTAATAACTCCACCTCTGAAATTAGAAGCCTCGAAATTCCTCTTGACATATTTTCAAATAGCTTCCAAGTGTGTTCGAGTACACCTGAACTGTGCCAATGTGCAATTTCTTGCCCAACAGTTGTAGCAACGYAACATCTGAAGAATAAATTGTGATGAGACTCAACATCATTCTGACATAGAATGCAATCAAACCAGTCTATTCACTCTGACATACAATGGAATGGGAGGTGTTGCATAAACCAAGACAAACCAGTCTATCTCGAGTTCTCATCATCAAGGTTAGTCATTTCTTATTTTAGGTTTTCGTTTGATTTAGACTTTAAAAAGTCTAATTTCGTGTTTTTGAGGTTTCATTTTGATTTRGAAGGTCGTGATTTTCATTTTGAGTTAGGGTTTTAGTTAGATTAGAATGTGGTTGATTTATTGCTTRTGGTAATCTTATTTTTAATTTTTGAGTGTTTAGAGTGTTAGTTTTATGGCGATTTGATTTGAAATATTTTAGAGCTATCTCTAATTAGAATTAGCAAATTGGAATATTGTTGATGTTATGCATATTGTTTAACAAGTTTGTTTGGGATTTTTAGGAATGTTGTTTTTACTCTCAAATGCATCTAAAACCCGGATGTTCGAGTTTACTTTATTACTGAGTATTTTGGTACCTTAGTGTTGGCACAAGGGAAAACCACAATGCAACCATTGCAAGAAATTTGGTCATACTGAAAATGTTTGCAGGTTTAAGAAACAACAAGCAAGCGTTTCAGAGACAATTGATGAAGAAGACTATCTATTCTATGCTAATCAAAATAATACTATGAAAAAAGAATTGCTATAATACGGAGCACAAAACATATACAACAGCAATCCGATATTCTCACCGAATATCTCACGTCCTTCCAAATCCCATAAAAATGGTAAGGACGATGATAATCTAAGAAAGGCACATTCTCATTCAGACCAAAACAAGGGACAATCATTAAAGATGCCTTTAGCCCTTAGCTTAACTGCAAAATTTGCCGTTCCCAAATGGTTTCAAAAGATTATTCTAAATCATTTCAAGAAATCATGCTAATTTATCCACAAAAATCAAGTTGCTATATTAAATAAACATAAATTTTTCCATTAGATTCAATATAAGAAGAAGCCATGCAGCTTCAAGAGATGAGCACATGGCTATGGCACAAACGTTTGTCATATAAATTTCGACATTTAAAACTTCTTTACAAAATATTGGTGAAAAGGTATACCATTATTCAAGATATATGTGTTGCGGTGGTTCAGTTGGAAAAAATGACAAGACAACCATTCCAAAGGGACTTGCACGAAGAGCACAAAAAAAATTAAAACTCGTACATACAGATTGTGCCAATGAGAACTCCTCTTGATCGATAGCAATAGTTCATCTATCATTGATGATTATTCTCGAAATGGCATGGGTATATTCATGAAAGACGTTCAGGATAGTCTTTAAATATTTAATAATTCAAGATTATGTGAGAAAGAAATTGCAAAATAATTGAATCTTAGAAGCGACAATGCACAAATACCTCATCAGAATTCAACAAATTGTGATGCAAAAGGTACTCATCAGTTTACAGTTCCTTATACACCACAACAAGAATGGTTGACTATGAAAGGAATAATAGAACCGTCATGATTGCAATCGAATGCTCAAGGATAAGGCGATGCCTAACAAGTTTGGGCAGGAAGTCAGTTTATACATCGTGATCTTCAAAATCACTCGCAACAAAAGCAATAGAAGGTCGAACACCAATAAGCATGCTGGATATAAACATCTCTAAATTCATTTAGGGGTATTTAATGCATATGTTATTCATATACCTGATCAAAAGCGTCACAAAACTATGATTAAAGCTGAAAAAGGAATTTTCCTGCTATAAGCTCTCAATCCAAAGGATATAGAGTGTAATCCATATATCATAAAGTTCAATAGCAGGAATGATATATTGACGAAGTGCATCGATGAATTGGGAGAAAATACTTGATAAAATTATGTACACTTCCATTTGAACAACAACAAACCAACACCACAAATATCAATTCCAAGTAATAGGACACAGTCAACACTCGCAGATGGAATCGACATAATGAGCCAAATTCTCATGTTTGAGTATGTAGCTCTACAGATCACTCACAAGAAGGACACGCAATCTTGACATATATGAACAAATGAAAGAATCCAGATCTTGAGCTTTAACAATGTGAATTATGTGTGTCTAGCAATCTCAAGAAACCAGTAATTAATGGAGCAGCATCTCAATATAAGAATGGAAGTGCTATGAAAAAGAAATTCACATGATTAAAAAAAAATCAAAAACTTGGGAATTGCAAGATAAACCCCTAACAAAGACTCATTGGTGTGAAGTGGATATTCAAACAACTCAACCCAAAGGTCAGTTCAAAAAACCAAAGCAGTTGGTAGTAAAAATGACCACAACAATCGCATTTGATTATATGATAACATTCTCCCGGTGTCAAAGATACAGTCGAGAACTATCTGCTAGCCGCGCATAGAAAAATGAAAATTTTACAACTTGATGTCAAGTTAGCCTTCTAAATGATTCTTAGAAGAAACTACATTGAACAACCTCATGTTTTGTTAGGAAAGAAAAGATTAACAAATACTGAAGCAAAAAAGCTCTTATATGGGCTTAAACCAAGCTCCACCGCTTGGTATAGTCGAATGATGTTCTTTTTCCAGCAAGATTAAGAGTCTAAGAAGATTTATCACTAAAGATGGATAATACTATCTCAAAAAATTATGGAATTTAATCCTATCACTTAACTGTATCATCATTCCGGAAACATCCACAATAATAGAAGCATTCAAGCAAACTTGAGAGCAATTTGAAATGACTATCTTGGACTATATTATTTTCTCGATATGAGAATTCACAATCGAAGAAGGATTTTCATAAGTCAAAGAAATATGCGAAACTCTTAAGAAGTTTAGAATGAAACGCAAACCGGTGCACCCCTCTTAGCTCATAATGAGAAGTTAAGCAGGAAGATGTCATGAAGAGCTGATAGTAAACAATTAGAGTATAATTGGTCGTTATATCACAGTACAAGACTCAGATATGATTATGCATAAGCATGCTAGCAAGTTACAGAAACCAAGTCATGATACACTTCAAGCAATCAAGGATCTTGTTATCTAAAAGACCTCGGATTATGGAATATGTATCAACGTCCATTAAAAATTCAAAACTATTGGAATTCAGACGTCATGACGGTGCTGACTAGATTGATATAAAGCACATCAGGAATGTATTAACTTGGAAATGGAGATTTCTTTGGCTAAAGCCAGAAGCAATATCTGTGGCTCAATCAATGCAAAGCAGTATTTGCTTTATTGTCAGCAGCCAATCAAGCATCTGTATAAAATTTTAGCAGAAATGGTAATGCTCAAAAGCAGTACAAAATTTTTTATAGTAAATTCCGCTGCTCTTAAAGAATCCATTGCTTCATCAATCAAACTAAGCATATAAATAAAATATCACTTTTGTCCGTGAAGTGAAAGTGCAGGAAGATCAGCTTAGTTCATTGTGCTCAGAGAACAAATTGCTAATATCACAAAATCTTCTTTCGAAACTCAACTCTTTCGGAACTTGAGAGAAAACCTGGCGTTCAACCCATAGAAAACCTCAAGGAGTATGTATAAATGAAGATATTCCTTATTAACTCATCATATCACTATAAAACAACTATTTAGTTTCAGCTTAATTATATGATAAGATATGGATTATGGTGTTGCATATAAAAATAGTAATGCATTTGTTACTTTAAGTTGGCACATATTAAATATAGTGATGTCAATGTAATATAAAAACCAGTGTAAAGTTAAGATATTATATGCAACATCATCAATAAAATCATTTATAAACCCATTACATATATTTATATTTATATTTATATTTATATTTATATTTATATTTATATTTATATTTATATTTATATTTATATTTATATATTCTATGCACAATTAGCACTATATCCTAACACTTAGGCATAAAATATTGCTCAAAATCCATGTTATTCGGACTAAGTTGGACTTTATAGTCGTTTCTGAAATATGTCATTTATGATTTATGTTAGTCATTGTTATGCTTGGATTGATGTTAAACTTTTGTACGAGGAGATTATTATATGACTCTGATACTCCCAACACCGTTTGCCAAATACCTCCTCATTCTTAGTTACTGGATTTTTTTTTTTCATATTTGTAGATTATTAAAGCTGTTATGTTTGATTCATGGTGTAAAGTATGAATTGTCGTTCATTCTAAAACATTCGATTTGCTAAACATTTTGGACATTTAGTTGATTAATGTTGAAGAAAGTAACTCGAGTTTGTGCATTAGGTTAAATGAAGAAATGATCGAGAAGTTGTTAAGGCAAACAATCCAGGCTTAAATGGAAAGGATGGTCCTCGTAGATCATTTCCCATATTGCCAGATAAAGAGTATCGAGTGCTCGAACCAAAAAAGTGTAAAAACATAGCCATTTTGCTAAAGGCTCTCAATGTGACTGAGAATGGGTTTTGTGAAGCGCTTTTGGAAGGTAATTCTATTAATTTGCTTTCTCATCAAGATTTAGTACCTGGTGTTGGTTCAGACACATTAGACACATTAATGGTGTGTTCATGCAACTCTTTGCTTTTATTTCACTTAGCGCATTTTCATCAATGGCATGTAGTGAAATCTTTCTTGAGCTAGAAAGCTGCTGACCATTTTCTTTGAAATTTTTTTGTTTATTATTATTTATTTTTTTTTTTTTGCGATTTTTCTTCTTCTTTACACTAGAATTGAGGTATTAGATTCATATTTTTCTTGGGTGTTTTTTGGAATTCATATTTGTGAATATGAAACAATTGAGCAAACGCACTGATGATTACATCAGGAAGAAGATGAGCAAACGAAGGAAAGATATTGTTCATTGGAATTAGTGCATAATTTAGTTACCAAAAAATCAAGCCTTTATAAATAATATAGGCTGTAAGAGATAAAATACAAATTAATACCCTAACATACAGCTCATAAATACCTAAGAAATACAGCTATATACAGCTAAAAATAATAAACAGAGAAGAATAATACATCTGATAAAACACTATCTATATCCCTGCAAGCTGTGATTGTAAATAAACCAAGCTTGGAAATAGATATGTTGGGAGGAAGAGCCTGGTAGGATATCTGCCATTTGCTCAGACTGGAGACATGATGAGTAATGAATCCGGCTTCACCTTGTTCCTACATGAATGCATATCACGTTTGAGATGTGATTTGTATGAAAACAGGATCTTTGTGCCATACTGCTCAGCTGACTTGTTGTCACAGTTAAAGTTATAGCAATTGACAGCAACCTTCCAAGTCTTGCAAAGACGTCAACAGCAATTCACTAGAAGCAAGGACATGCCTATTTCGCTCTGCAAAGACTTGCTTACAGT